>JAPQVW010000357.1:0-31202 GCA_028535905.1 Quercus berberidifolia | reverse complement strand
TCAGCTGCAACATGAAGACCGACTGCCCCGGCGCTACAGACGAAGACGGCTGCGACTATCGCTGCACACCACACGGCATGTTCGCCTGTCAGCAACAGTTGCTGTGTGTGGGGATGAGCAAACTGTGCGACGGACGGAAGGACTGCGACGATGGCTCCGATGAGACTCCCACAGCTTGTGCACTAGGTATGTTCGCCTGTCAGCAACAGCTGCTTTATGTGGGGATGAGAAAACTGTGCGACGGATGGATATACTGCGACGATGGCTCCGATGAGACTCCCACAGCTTGTGCGCTAGGTAAAGTAACCTAGTCTGTATTCAGTTGTTCACCACACGGCATGTTTGCCTGTCAGCAACAGCCTGCTGTGTGTGGGGATGAGCAACTGTGCGACGGACGGAAGGACTGCGACGATGGCTCCGATGAGACTCCCACAGCTTGTGCGCTAGGTAAAGTAACCTAGTCTGTATTCAGTTGTTCAACACTCGGCATGTTTGCCTGTCAGCAACAGCTGCTGTTTGTGGGGATGAGCAAACTGTGCGACGGACGGAAGGACTGTGACGATGGCTCCGATGAGACTCCCACAGCTTGTGCGCTAGGTAAAGTAACCTAGTCTGTATTCAGTTGTTCACCACACGGCATGTTTGCCTGTCAGCAACAGCTGCTGTTTGTGGGGATGAGCAAACTGTGCGACGGACGGAAGGACTGTGACGATGGCTCCGATGAGACTCCCACAGCTTGTGCGCTAGGTAAACTAACCTAGTTTGTATTCAGTTGCACACCATACGGCATGTTTGCCTGTCAGCAACAGCTGCTGCGTGTAGGGATGAGCAAACTGTGCGACGGACGAAAGGACTGCGACGATGGCTCCAATGAGACTCTCACAGCTTTTGCGCTAGGTAAACTAACCTATATTCTAGCCAAATTCGATGTAAAATGTTTGTAAACAAACCTCAGCAAAAAAGAGTTTCAGACATAATTGTTAGCATTATTTATTAAAGTAATATCTAAAATCAACAAGGAATGTTAGTTGCCTACAAGGATACACGGAAACAAAGTAAATTTTAGGTTAAGTATGGGAGGTTTGTTTATAAACATTTCACATCATGAGTTTGGCTGAAATATAGTCTGTATTCAGTTGCACACCACATGACATGTTCGCCTGTCAGCAACACCTGCCTGTGAAAAACAATTGTCAGCATTACACATTGTAGGGAAAAGCTCAAATGCACAAGTGGATGCGTAAAATGTCCAGCATTAATTATTGTCTTGTTGCATAATTAGTATTTAATGTTTACAGTGAACAAAACATCCCACCTACACGCACCAGCGATCCTCCCCGCATCAGAATGTCACGATGGATTCCTATGTCCTTCAGGCGAATGCCTCGAGTGGAGTCAGGTGTGCGACAACGTGTCGCATTGTACACAAGGAGACGAGGGCCAGCATTGCTGTAAGTAAACATTATGAACCATATGTCCATAGTCATGGAGACTGTTCGCGGCGGTTCCTATGTCCTTCAGGAGAGTGCCTCGAGTGGAGTCAGGTGTGCGACAACGTGTCGCATTGTACGCAAGGAGACGAGGGCCAGCATTGCTGTAAGTAAACATTTTGAACCATATGTCCATGGTCATGGGAGACTGCTCGCGGCGGTTCCTATGTCCTTCAGGAGAGTGACGTCGTTGTGCGACAACGTGTCGCATTGTACACAAGGAGACGAGGGCCAGCACTGCTGTGAGTAAACATTTTCAACATTGTGTCCGTAGACACAGAGACTGCCCGCTGCGGTTCCTATGTCCAGGAGAGTGTCTGGAGTGGGTTCAGGTGTGCGGCAATGTGTCGCATTGTACGTAAGATGAGGAGCATTGCTGTAAGTAAACATTTTAACCTTGTGTTTTATAGTCATAAAGACTGGTCACGGTAGAAAGTCGCCATCTAGTGGAATAACACAAGCTCTGCTTACTTTGGGTTTGACAATGCTGTGCGTAAATTTCCAGGAATATTTATTTTTATAATTTTTTAAGTAATAATCTTTGGGCGCACTTTCTGAACAGTGAACATAACGCAACCGAACCGAGCGTTACGTCACGCTCGGGTCGGGTTATTTTGATTCGCGTATACTCGGCTGCGCTCGTCACAGCTGTCATCAGCCACGTTTGCTGCCAAGCAAGAAATTATTGTTTATGTTTAAGTTTTCACTTTTATTAACCCACACTTTTTTCCCCTCAGCGACGGCCTGTGCTAACCACTCTTGCAGCCACGCATGCCAGCCGACCCCTCAGGGGCCCCGTTGCGTCTGTCCTCTGGGTTCCACCACGCGGGGCCCAACATATGCGAAGATATAGACGAGTGTGCCTTCGACGCGTGTTCGCATACTTGCATCAATACCCCGGGGTCCTTCATCTGTTATTGTCATCATGGGTATGCGCGGAGGTAAGGAAATGACGACCTTATGTTCACCCTAATAAGATCCATGGTTCAATATCAGTGAAGATTATAGACGAGTGTGCCTTCGACGCGTGTTCGCATACTTGCATCAATACCTCGGGGTCCTTCATCTGTTACTGATATTATGGGTATGCGCTGAGGTAAGGGATTATCAACCTTATATTCACTTCCGCAAGATCCAGGGTATCAACCTACTTTCAAGATCTTATTTAATTAAGACCTTGAAAGAAGAGTTTGAAACCCTTGATCTCGCAAGAATACTTCGGCAAAGGCGTGTCGGATCACGCACAGAAAAGAGTTTTCGAGGAATTGTATGTGTGCCCAGTTAATTTTTTTTGTATAATATTATATTTTTCCAAGAGTAGAGTTCCAAGAGCGCGGATAACATAAGCTCACCTAGATGCTAAATTGTGGGAACATGTCCTCTCCACTTTCAGAACTCAGAATTCAAAAAAAGGTATTGTACTAATTCTTCCATATTTTTTTCAATAAATTGGTAATAGAAAATTAAACCCCCTTCATTACTAAATGATCAAAGTTGACTCCTCGAAAATGGAGTTATACCTTCAATTAAGTATTTCTATTGACAGGTCCGACGGACGCTCCTGCAAAGCAATCCAAGGCAACATGTCGATTCTCTTCGTATCTGCAACACAGTGCGGTCCGTATCAGCTGATGGGTACGGTGCGGTTGAGTTCAGTGACCCCGCCATCGCCACTCTATCGGGAATGGACTATAATGCAGGTGAATAAGGTTCATTTTTATACTAACAAAGTCATTCAAAGGAATTCGATGTCGTTTTGTTCGTATCTGGCAACACAAAGTGGTTTGTATCACCTGGTTATGGAACTGTGAAGTTCTCGATGGAGTGGTAATGGTGGGGCCATTGCCACTCTATCAGGAGTAGACTATAATGTCAGGTGAATAAGGTTTATTTTATTTTAGATATCCACTCAAATCGACACAGAATCCATGTTGTGTAAAAATATCACAACAAAAAAAATATATCGTTTAATCAAATTTAATAATAACACCACCTATCGGTTTCATTAAGCAACCCTCGTAAAGAACTTACAATTTGTCCGACACGTTATATTTTTGGGCGAAAGATGGCTCTGATCCCCTGTACATCTTGACTTGTATGCGTAAGGCCCTTCTCCCATTACGATACGCCCCGCGACTCTAGTATCTTGCTAGTCTTGGAGACTAATCGCCATGGAGTAGTGTACATACATTTGACGACCGATGTGGCACAGCGGGCAGTCGGGTTTGCCTGCGACGCGGAAGGTTGCGGGTTCTATTCCTGCCCGGAACAAATATTTGTGCGCTCCACAGATATTTGTTCCGGAGCCTCTGGGTGTATAAAAAAAAATATCTTATAATCTATCTATGTAATACATTGTATTATGTGTATCAGTCATCTAGTACCCATAACACAAGCTCTGCTTAGCTTGGGGCTGGATGATGCTGTGAGGATTGTCCGGCATTATTTATTTTGTATCGGTGCTCGCATACTACGCTACCTACTGGTAAAGTAGTATGCGAAGCCGCGGAAGCGTACGTACGATACTTCGTACGTACGCATCCGCGACTAGTCGCGCGCAATGCGTCTCTTACGCATCTCGAAAAATAATCAAGGAATGGCAAGGACGACGGAGCTCAGAATTTAATTTGCTTGCGTTTTGTTATTTTTCAGTAGCGTAATGTACGAACGTCGAGTTGCTAACAAGTGTTCAGCTAGTATTCGACTTGAGCATCGTATCCTACGTTATCTGTAATGGGAGAAGGTGCTAACAGTCTTGAGAAAAGCAGGAACTTATTAAAAAAATTAAAGTAATACATTGTTACAGGAAAAACAAAGCTGTACGTGAGTTCTGCAGATTCAAGAAAACTTATTGAAGTCAACGGCACGCATAATACTGTGATGGTCACCAATATAGGACGCCCTCAAAAGGTAAAACATTTCTATATCTTATATCTTTAAATGAGCAATTCTTGTATATAATTGGAATCTCGGAATCGGGCTCCAACGATTTTCATGAAATTTAGTATATAGGGGGTTTCGGGGGCGATAAATCGATCTAGCTAGGAATCATTTTTAGAAAATGTCATTTTATTCGTGTTTTATCGATAATCAACTTAAACATAAACTTACTTCTTTTTTAATATGACTCTTCCTGACATTATTGGCGAATAATAATACTATTTTTTGTGAGCAATAAAATTATTCCAGTAGATGGCGTTGTTAAGTAACACGAAGTCAATGAGTGTTTGCTTTGAGGTTAGACTAAGAAAATCAATTGTTTATTTATATTATTTGTGTCTTCTTAATGCACGTGTTCACTTAAAAATGCCTAAACGATGAACGTCATCTAAATGTATCATAATTTCCAAAAAACACAATTTATAAAAAAAAAAATTAAAAAAAAACGAGCAAAGCTCGGGCACCCAGGTACTCTTAATTTAATCGGAGTATTTTTTATTTCCTCCTTAATTACATGATGCGCTTAGGAGGGGGGGAGGAGATGCAATTATCACGTCATTTTTTTCCTACGAATTTTAGTAATTTTTACTACAATTATCGTTAGATTTGACACGCCCTCAAAAGGTAAAACATTTCTACATCTTAATTTAGAATCAGAGTACTTTTTATTTCCTCCTTAATAACATGAGGGGGAATTTTAGTAGTTTTTACTACATTTTATCTTTCGATTTTGACACTTCGTTTCTAGATTACGTTCTTAGAAGCCTTATAATCCAATGCAATCAAGTACATTATTTATGTTAAAAATATGCGTTTTGAAAAATCTCACCAAGGGTCGAACAATTGTCAAAATCACGTCACGTAACGCCCACCTCCCCCCCTCCCTAAACGCTTTGGTCTTAACTGCAAGTCCATTTGTGATTGATAAATAAATAATAGATGTGGTTCAAAAGTCCGTGTTTGTTTGTTCCCCAGTTGGCTGTTGAATGGATAACCGGTAACGTTTACTTCGTGGACAGCACGCCAGGAGACCAAAGCATCAAGGTCTGTAACGTCGCGAAGGAAGAGGTGTGCCAAGCTGCTAAAGCTGCCTACAGATGCTGAGGTGATTTCTTATAATATTGTTAACTCGCTTACGCTTCTCCTCGCTCCTCGCTCATAACCTTTTTAAATACATAAAAAATAAGGAAATATAAATCAATAATGGTACGATAAACAATTTAAATAATAAATTGATCAATAGTAATATAATACATTTTAAATCGTATTAACCTTCAAGCAAGTAAGATCTATATAGGTCAAAAAATGACCGCAACTGTACTTGTGATTGTGACCCAATATTCCAGTCGCGTTTTTCCGACTTACGATTTTTTTAGATCTTTCTAAATTTGCCCCTTTCAGTGGATAATGAACTTGACTGACCTGATTTGGCGCGACTGAAGAAGGTCCGCCTGCGACGCAGGAGGTTGTTGGGTTCGATTCCCGCTTCGGGACAAATGTTTGTTCGATCTGCAGATATTTGTTCCGGGTGTTTTCTATGTATAATAAAAGATATATCTATCTATGTATACAATGTATTATGTATATCAGTTATCTAGTACCCATAACCACAAAAATTCTCTGAACTCAGAACTCTCAGAACTCAATAACTTTATTTCAATGGCCTTACAAAATAAGCACTTAGACAATTCAACTGTCAACTTCATAAGATAGCGTTTGCGAAAAAGTAATCATTAACTTCGATTTTGGTTTTTGCGAGTAGGCCCCCGAGAAATCACATGAAACATTTTGTTCTAGGTGACATCCCTAATTGTAGACCCTAAATCCGGCTCATATTCTACTGCATCACGCGCGCCCACGAATCCGTCATCTGGTCAGCTTCCCTGTCGGGCTTCACCCCCGAGACCTCAGCACTGTGGCGGCTTGCACCGGCCTCGCTGCTGATTCGGATTCGAAACGATTGTATGTTGCGGAGACTGGACCGCATCATATTATACATATGGATTATGAAGGATTGCAACAGTAAGTGATACTATTAACCCTAGATTCATAAACATATGTGCGAGTAACCACTATTTAATAAACATTCATCTCACGACGAACACATTCAGGTATGGTTATTTAGGATTTTTTTAATGTAACAACACAAATAAATAATTGTATTGTTTAGCTTCTTTATTGAGTTATTTAAAACTTATATGATTAAACAAAAATATTTTATTCTTGAATCATGTTTACGTTTCGCGCGGTCTGTGAGACGAATGTTTATGAATCTAGGGTTTAAGAGGGCGTATTGCGCGCCGTTTTGTGAAAAGATAGGCATAGGATTTCGCGTTCATAGGAAGCGGGACAGAGCATACGTTTTTATTTACAAGAAAACTGACGGAGTTAATTAAGAAACTAGCTTAGAGAAACCAAATAATGTCATTTCAATAGACCGCAGGGTTCTGAGATCTCGACTAAATTATGTGCGAAACAGTGCACTTTCATAAAAAAAAAACTTATATTTTGGACAAAGCGTGATGTAGCGAATAACCGACAACCCCCAGGTTAACGTGTTCTTGAGTGAAGGGATAACCACCTGCGAAAGACTGTTGGCAGATGCTTGATGCGGCAAGCTGAAGTCAGGGCGCTGTGGCCGCTCATTGGGGGAGGCCTTATGTCTAACAGCAGACTATTGAGGGCCTGATGATGATGATGGACGTAGCATAATAAAGTGATGAAACAAACTGATAGCTAACCTGATGTTAAGAAATATAACCAACGCCGATATCAGAGCAATACCTTGCAAGGCACACCAGCAATACAATCACTGCCCCGAGCTGTCAGTCTGGGATATTATTTAATGCATTCACTGCCCAGCCTCGTCCGTCAAGGGTTGTGCGTTCCATTTGATTTTGTTTGAGAGAATATTTTTCCGAGACGCTCTTCAATCTTCCATAATTCTGTCAAAATTGAAGCCATTGGTTCATTCAGATGCTACTAAAACTAAACTAAGCTTCTTTGACGGGAATTATGCTATCCTTTTATTCCGCTCGTGTTGAAAGGGACAGCAACGTTTTTGGTCTGTCAAATCATTTTTGTTTAGTTTTGGCAACATCTCCATTGACAACCACTTTTTAGTTTAACATCTGAATTGACAACATTGTCGTTTAGAAATTAAACAAGATTCGCCAAAGTGCGAGTGTGACTCGCGCGCCGAGGGTTTCGAAATTTTGCAGATTATACAAATACCTACTATAGGTACGAGTTAGACTTCACTATCTAATGAATATCTGAAAACAGTTGGTACAAACGCTCTATAAACTTCGAGATTTGGGGTAGTGGTAAAATTTTTAGACATTTTTCTAAATATTTCAAAAAGTATGAAACCTAGAAAAAATTCAAAAACTGCTTTGAAATGTACAAACCAATACCTTTCATTTGATACCCGACTCGACGAAGTAGCCCCCCATTTCGAAAAAATATCCCCCCCCTTTTTGACCATTTTTCAAAAACCAGTCTACTTACAGAGTTCTCCATATTTTTCCTGTAAAATATAGACGTATATGTACAAACGCTCTATACAATTTCAGATGTAGTGCTCTGCGAATCTTCGGAGATAGGGGGGGGGAATGGTCGATTTTTCAGCTTTTTTCAAAATATTTCAAAAAGTATGAGACCTAGAAAAAATTTCAAAAAACTGTTTTGAAATACACAAATCAATACCCTTTCATTTTGATACCCCACTCGAAGAAGTAGCCCCCCCCTTTTGAAAAATATCCCCCCCCTTTTTGACCATTTTTCAAACACCGTTCTACTTACAGAGTTCTCTTATATTTTTCCTGTAAAATATAGATGCATTTCTACAAACGCTCTATACATTTCAGATGTAATGCTCTGCAATCTTCGGAGATAGGGGGGGGTGGGAACGGTCAATTTTTCAGCTTTTTTCAAAATATTTCAAAAAGTATGAAACCTAGACAAATTACAAAAACTGTTTGAAATATACAAACCAAATACCTTTCATTTGATACCCCACTCAAAGAAGTAGCCCCCCTTTTGAAAAATATCCCCCCCCTTTTGACCATTTTTCGAAAACCGTTCTTCTTACAGAGTTCTCTATATTTTTCCTGTAAAATATAGATGCATATCTACAAACGCTCTATACATTTCAGATGTATTGCTCTGCAATCTTCGGAGATAGGGGGGGGGAATGGTCATTTTTTCAGCTTTTTTCAAATATTTCAAAAAGTATGAAACTTAGAGAAAATTTCAGAAACTGTTTTGAAATATACAAATCAATACCTTTCATCTGATATCCCACTCGATGGAAGTAGCTCCCCCTTTTGAAAAATCCCCCCCCTTTTGAGCATTTTTCAAAAACCGTTGTATTTACAGAGTTCTCTATATTTTTTCCTGTAAAATATAGATGCATATCTACAAACGCTCTATACATTTTAGATGTATTGCTCTGCGATCTTCGGAGATAGGGGGGTGGGGAATGGTCAATTTTCAGCTTTTTTCAAAATATTTCAAAAAGTATGAAACCTAGAAAAATTACAAAAACTGTTTTGAAATATACAAACCAATACCTTTCATTTGATACCCCACTCAAAGAAGTAGCCCCCCTTTTGAAAAATATCCCCCCCCTTTTGACCATTTTTCGAAAACCGTTCTTCTTACAGAGTTCTCTATATTTTTCCTGTAAAATATAGATGCATATCTACAAACGCTCTATACATTTCAGATGTATTGCTCTGCAATCTTCGTAGATAGGGGGGGGAATGGTCCATTTTTTCAGCTTTTCAAAATATTTCAAAAAAGTATGAAACTTAGAGAAATTTCAAAAACTGTTTTGAATATACAAATCAATACCTTTCATTTGATATCCCACTCGATGAAGTAGCTCCCCCTTTTGAAAAATATTGCCCCCCCTTTTGAGCATTTTTCAAAAACCGTTGTATTTACAGAGTTCTCTATATTTTTCCTGTAAAATATAGATGCATATCTACAAACGCTCTATACATTTTAGATGTATTGCTCTGCGATCTTCGGAGATAGGGGGGGGGGGAATGGTCCAATTTTTCAGCTTTTTCAAAATATTTCAAAAAGTATGAAACCTAGAAAAATTACAAAAACTTTTTTGAAATGTACAAACTAATACCTTTCATTTGACATGCCACTTGACTATGTAGGGCTCTTTTAAAATTTTGACATCACAATTTGTACTGAAAATTTTCATTTTCATTTGTTATTTATTTTTATTTATTTTTGTTTTAGTCTGTACAGGCGCACGATATTTATTATAATTTAAAATTTCAAGTTAATAGCTTTGGTAGTTGCTGAGATATTCGAGATTGAAAAAAGGACAGACAGAGCGGAGACCATAAGGGTTTCGAACCTGATCGAAAACCCTAAAAGGGGTCATATTTATAAGTAGCGCACCCTGATTTCTGCGCGGATTGTCTTTTGTTTTCGACAGTGTATTGAGCTGACGGTTATCAGTTGGTCTATTACCAGAGAATATATAATAATACTAACGTATAGAATGACATTCTTCGCCTCCCACCTGACGGAGCTTTCTCACCCCGCCGGCTCCTAGCGTGTCCGACTCGTGTTCCGAAAGCAAAGGACGCACGACGCGCAGGTGACAAGGGTAATGATTTTGACAGACGACGCTGATGATGTTTGATGTTTTGTTTGTTTGGCATGGAAGTACGAAATTTCTTCTGTTTCATTTCACCCGTTTTTGAATGAAAAATAAAAAATAAAATGTGTAAATGCATGTCTTTGAGTTATTTCGCAACTGTTTCGCTCACACAAAACATTCATGAAGTGACCCTAAACGTCACACACACAGTTACAAGTGTAGCGCAACATAGTTGCGCATGTAAGGTGCGTCTCGACGCGGCTTTTGTATGGAGAAATGTCGAGTGTCCGCCCTGTGGTATTACTATACGAGAATATTGAAATTCTAAAAAAGCGTGACTTAATAAAATAAAATTATTACTTAACTAGCAAACCCGGCGAACTCCGTTTCGCCACCAATGTTGGTTTGTCCTGAATTTTTCCTGAATTTTCTTTGCTATAAACCTCACGGAGCCCGAGACCTTTCCAACGAATGCAAAACCGTGGAAATCGGTTCGTGCGTTCTGGAGTTATAGCGTCAGGAAGGAAAACCCGACTTATTTTTATATAGTAGATTAAATTAACACATGAATGTCTCTCTTCCCCAGTAAAGTGATCCTCTCCAACGAACCAGAGCTCCAAGCCCCGCACGGCCTCGCACTCTTCGAAGACCCACATCTACTTCCTAGTCGCCAACTCCTTCCGTCTCTCGCGATGCCTTCTCTTCGGAAACAAACACTGCGAGACATATATCTACAGGGTGTTTGACGCGAACACCTTCGTCATACGCCATGAAAGCACGCAGAGAACGGATGTGGTTGACAGTTGTGTGGGGAGGAAGTGCGGGGGAGTTTGCGTATTGGGGGAGAACGGGGGGGTGTGTTTGTGCGATGACGGGGGGGTCGCGAAGGATGGAGAGTGTACGCTGCTGGAGAAAGAGAAGGTGAGTCTAGTCATACTAATCACACTAATATTATAAATGCGAAAGTTTGTATGGATGGATGGATGGATGTTTGTCCCTTCTTCACGCCATAACTACTTAACCGATTTGGCTGGAATTTTGCATAGATTTAGCCGAAACCTAGAATCAAACATAGGCTTTTATCCCAGAATCTAGTTAGAAATAAATTAAATATAGTTCTTCCACTTAAACTTGCGACATCAACTCTGGCCGTGGTGGGGGCAGCGCTGGCCCTACACGCTGTGTACATAGCACTGTTCATATACTACCCACTTTATTGTACAAGCCTCATCTTTCCAGCTACCACTGTTCACGGATGGTCGTACCAAGACTACGCGCGCGCGCAGCACGTCTCTCTGACCGTGGTGGGGGCGGCGCTGGTCCTACTCGCTGTGTACATAGCACTGTTCATATACTACCACTTTATGTTACAAGACGAGGAAGAACCGCAAGTCTGCTTATACTGAGTAAGTTTATTTAGACACATTTTTTTACCTAATCGACAGTAGTGTAGGACGCTCTCCAGCCAGGGCCCCATTCTGCTAACCAATGGCTTTACTATGGCAATGGTATCGGCGCAGAAACTCGCGTAATCCTTAGATGAAAGAAGCACTATGTATATTGCATGCGGTGCTATTTGCACGGACAGATTGTAAAATGATTAAAACCCTGATACGCAGGCGCGTCGTTTCGTATAGTTTCTTTCATATAAGGTAGAACACCAAAATGTGTCATTCTATGATTATACCATTGTCCATAGTAAAGCTATTTGTTTAGCAGAATAGTGCCCCAAGTGGGATGCCCTGCGAAGACTGCTAGCTGCGGCTGAAGACAGGCGTAATGGCGGTCATTAAGGGACGGGTATGTCCAGCAGTGGACTTGTATGGATCCATGATGAATCGCCAAACTGAGGTGTAGACTAGGTATTGCACTACCATCGTCATATCAGCTTGACATCACATGCCGGACCTGGGACGGATTGGGACTTGAACCCGCGACCTTCCCTCAGTTCGGGAATGCTCTAACCAACTGATCGACAAGATAAAGTACCCGATTAATCGAAAATCTTTGGGACTTCCTTACGAACTCTAGCGCCGTTAGATAAGTCTAAGATACGTCTAAGATATTAAATGTATTTTTTTTTCTTTCAGAGTCCGTTATCAAACGAACATGGGCGGTGCAGCGGCGTTGTCCTATCCCACCGTCGATATGGCTGTTGATGCGTAAGTGATATTCTAGATACATCATTATTAAGCACCCCGAAGAGACTACCGCGGGCGAGTGTACACCCGAGAAGATAATAGACAATCATGTGGCGACGAGAGTATCGCGGTACTCTCGTCACCATATGATTGTCTATAATCTTCTCCTTAACCAGCATAGTTACCTTCGCTGCTGCTAAGTGTCTCTCTCAAGCAAGGGGGTTAGACATAACCAAAGAAACTACCAGTGGCAGGCGAATGTGCGCGGTGCATAAAAGTATTAAGAGGGCACCCTACAGCCGTTTGTGCGAATAGGATAGGATAGGATAGGATTTTGCGTTCATAGGAACGGGACAGAGTATACGTGTTTGGAACGGCGTAATCTCAAAAATCAAGGTATTATTTATTTTTAAGAAAACTACGCAACTAATTAAGAAACTGGCTTAGAGAAGACAAATTATTACTAAAAACCTACGAATCAAATCATAAATCACTTAATTAGACCGCAGGGTTTCTGCGATGTCGACCAAATTATGTGCACAACAAGTGCATTTTCATAATTTTTTTCTATCGTATTTTTTTTTCTCAATCTTTTTTTCTTATTAGAGGAACCAAAGAAATATGTTGAATTTTATGTTATTCGAGTTTTTTTACTACGGGGATCCCGTGAGTACTGAGATCTAGGCCTAGTTTGAAAACAAAAACCAAACCTGCTAGGTTCGGCCCTTAAGTAAGGAAACGATTTACTAACTCTCTTACTTCAGCAAAATACATACAAAAGTTCCGAACAGTGTTAAGAACGTTTACGTAGGAAACACAATTTTTGTTGCGAATGTGAGTGTGATCCTTTTTCTGTTTGCCTCTGTGTGCTATACGTGTGGACGTAATCCCGCCTCTGTGTGCATACGTGTTTACCTCATCTCCCAGTTAGAAAATCAGACGGGGGTGTTCGCAATTTTTGTAAGCGGTTTCCCTCCTTTATGTTCGAGAGTTTCAGTTACATTCATTTATTTCTCATAGGCACATTACATTGCACTTAAGAAGGTCTTAAAATAATTTAAAACAGTAGGTAGGTGACGATACTAACAAGTCATTTTATGTTATCTCATGCTATGTTATTCCAGAGTTTGGTCTGACAGATAATCCTTTATATTATAGTATGCTCTTTCTGTGAGGTGATTTTTCATAGTTATTCTAAAAGCTCTTTCGCTAAGATTGGTAATAATGGGTGGCAATAGATTATAAAATCGAACACTATTAATAACAAAAGATTGAGATTTGAGAGAGCGCGGTGTTTAAATACAATACAATAATACTTTATTGTACACCAACAAAAACACATTAAAATACAATAGACAAGTCATAAGACATGCAGAAAAAAAAGGCATATTTTTTATTATACATGCTATGTATAATAAAAAATATCTATCTATGTAAATGTACTATGTATATCAGTCTATATATATTGTATTATGTATATCAGTTATCTAATACGCATAACACAAGCTCTGCTTAGCTTGGGGCTAGATGATGCTGTGTGAATAGTCCAGCATTATTTATTTATTTAATAAGGATAAAATTATAAAAAACGCTAGGTGCAGGCATCTCAGGCACCGGATAGATGTAGTAAAGTAATGTTAGTGCGTTCTCGTTCACAGGAGTCTATCCCACGAGTTTGTGAACCCGCTGCAGTACGCGAGGACGTGTGGCAGCAGTCTTTCAGGAAGCCGAAGCCAGTAGTAAGTTATACACACACATTAATACTTACTATGCTCTAATATTATAGGCCGAGGCTCTCTGGCTTTTTAAACTTTATCAGAGCGTCTGCAGACCAAGCACAGGGGTTGTTATCTAGGTGAAATAGACATAAATGACATCGCATCGTCATACATTGCGTAAATTATTGAAGTTGAAGGAATTAATTTCAAATATTTTACGCATTCGATGACGATCTGACGTACATATATTTTCTCTATACTACTCTAGGACAACAATGGCTGTGTTTGGTCTAATGGTTGAAGTGACGCGTGACCCGAGCTGGTGAGTATTTGGCGCAGCGCAACAGCATTGACATACAGCCAGGCAATGCAGCCAGCGTCTTGGAGACGCTTCGACTGGTATTGATATGGATCTGTTGAGCTACCAGTAGGTAGAGTGTTTGCACAAGTCTGCAGGTAGCTCAACTGTTTCAATTGTAAATACTTAGTAGTTTTCATTTGTTGAAAGTAGATAGATAGATGAAAAGTATAGAGAAATCAGTCATATATTGTCAAGCATTTTGGCGTTAACCGTATCTATTGAGTGTAGGTACATTGTATAATGAAGCTCAGTGGTACTTAACCTACCTAGGTATAAGCCTTTTTTGCCTCTATATACTAGATAGATACAGATAGATAGATAATACTTTATTGTACCACACAAACACAGAAAACAGTACAGAAATAAATGATACGCGAAGATGAAGTACAAAGGCGGCCTTATCGCTATGAGCGATCTCTTCCAGGCAACCTGGGATGGACTGGACAAGATAGAACAATAAAGACGGTGGCACATGGAAAATAAAAAAATAATATAAAAGAAAACAAGAATACTTACACTACATACTATAGTACCTACATAGAAACATTATAATAAACTTACATAGACATAAAAATAAGGTTGTCTAATTTTTACAATGATAATGCTGATTGAAGCAGTTTTTAGCTAGCTTAGGTACTTATATACTATAATATACCTACCTTACTGTATCTTTAAGCGTATTAGTAACGTATTTTTATTGTCTCGTCTAAATACTACTTCACATCTCACTTTAATAATCTTTATTCATTCACAACACAATAACTTTTTTTTTTAAATAATTATATATACAAAACTACTATCAAAGGCATACTTAGAAAAAGCTTCTGGTAAATTATCTGTTTTATAAGTTTGTATTTCTTCCCACAGGCACAGCAGGCCTGACCATCGACTTATCTCAATCGCCGCCTCCTCTCGATTACTCTGATACAGAGTCTGAATTCCGATGAGAGGCAGTTAATTATAAGGAGGAAATAGTCAACTATTCCGCGCCTATGGATTGCTACAAAATGAATTTGTATTTTGTACACTCGGCTGCAATAAGATGCACTCTAATACCTTGTCGATTTAAAGTTAGACTGTATGATCCAAATGATGTACCAAAGCCTGCACAGACAGGGTGCTATTTTCCATCTACTTAAAGTACCGCTTCCTTTTAGTCCGTCGTCGTGTGCATTTCAGTTCTAAACTATCAAATTTAAAGTAGGTACCCTATCTGCACAGGCTAATAACGTTACATAAAAACTATCACATCAATAAGAACTCTGTTAATCAAGCTAAGTTGAAAAGTTAGCATTCTTTTGCAGCTGATTTATATATTTATTGTACATAATAGTAAAAAAAACTGTGAGGGAGAATGTGGCAAAATTATTTTTTTCTTTGCCAGTTTTAAATTTAATTTTAAGTTAGCGCTGGTCGCTACTTATCTATGTGCTTTGTTTTATCATATTTTATAAAAAATTGTTAATATTGTAATTGAAATTAAGTCTTTATTTATAAGTATTTTTCTTTGTTTATAAGAGTAGTTATGACTGAGCATAATTTAACTCAAATAAGTAAATTTTATTGATTGGATGCTGGTTTAAGTTTACTATTACAATTTTATGAAATAAAGGTTTATAATCTAATAAAAATATTTGTTTTAGTTCCATTAGCTTCTAAAGAAAACTTTAAGTAGGATTAATTGGAGTAACACAGCAGTTTTAAATTATAAGACCTTTAATTTTAATTTCCTAACACAAGTTATAGCTTAATACAGAAAGCTATTTACTTCCAAAGCTTCTTGATAGACATATTTTTCTCAGAATCCTTCTGCATGACCTTAGCCACAGCCATCTCGAAGTCTTCCTGGGTGACGTGGACTCTACGTTCACGGAGAGCGTACATACCAGCCTCCGTACACACTCCCTTGACCTCTGCACCAGAAGCACCCGGCATCAGCTCAGCTATCTTCCGCAGATTGATTCCTCTAGTCAGATTCATTTTACGAGAATGAATCTTCAGAATGTCTAAGCGGGCCTCCTCGTTTGGTGGGGGGAACTCGATCTTCCTGTCAATACGACCAGGTCTCAATAAGGCTGGGTCTAGGATGTCAATTCTGTTGGTGGCCATGATGACTTTGATATTCTTTGTGGCTTCAAAACCATCCAGCTGATTCAGCAGCTCCAACATAGTTCTTTGTACTTCAGAGTCGCCTCCGCTGCCTGATTCAATACGAGAGGAACCAATAGAGTCTATTTCGTCCATGAAGATAATAGACGGGGCATGTTCTCTTGCCATAACAAACAGCTCTCTGACCATTCTACTTCCTTCACCGATGAATTTCTGTACCAGCTCAGAGCCAGATACACGGATGAAAGTGCATTCTGTGTGGTGAGCGACAGCGCGTGCCAGCAGCGTCTTTCCTGTACCAGGTGGCCCATACAGCAGCACTCCTTTCGGTTGAGCAATACCAAGTGCATCAAAAAGCTCAGGATGCTTCACAGGCAGCTCAATAACCTCTTTTATTTCTTTGATCTGCTTGTCCAAACCTCCCACCATTTCGTACGTAGAGTCAGGAACCTTCTCGACCATCATGAGAGACACCAGAGGGTCGACTTTGTTGGGTAGGATCTTGTGAAGCGTGTAGCTCTCGTTGCGGAGCGCGACGCGGCAGTTTGCGGTCACGTCGTTGATGTCAACATTTTTGTCCAGATCCACGACGAATTTACCTTCTGGATGTACCTTTACTAGCACCTTCTTTTTGTCCATGGGTTTGACAACCTCGCCGACGTAGGAGCCCTGCTCTTGAAGCAGTTGAAGCTCCTCGCGCAGCATCCGGACTTTAGCGTTGAGCTCATTACGCTGCGCTTGTAGACGACGAAGGTTTTGAGATTTCTCGGCGACAACGAGTTCCAGCTCTTCGATCTTCGTGATGTAGTACGGGCGAAAACCTTCTCCCTTCGCCGAATCTACGTCCATCTTGGTGGTGATAGTCATCTTGTTATTTCACAGGCATTCACTTTGTTAATGCCTTCTGTTTTCTATTCCTTTACAAAATTCCGGTAACCGAGCGGACAACAAATAATCTTCCGAGTCACGGTGATGAATGCCTAAAAAAAAAACTCTACCAATTAAACCAAAAATTTATTCCTGATACAAAAAACAGGAATTTTTATATAAAATCTACACGTGTATAACAAAAAGTTAACTTCGAAATACAATATAATGTTTATCAAAGCTTTAAACGCAAAAAATCCACGCTTCAAACCAATTATTTATCAGCTTTGGTTCTACGGAATGGTAGAATTTAGGCACAAAGGCAACATTATTTGGAATACATTTTTTTACGTCAACGTCATGTATGACATGACAGAATGTGTGTCATTTCGACGTAAACCCGCCGTCAATGTAAATTGCGAAAAACCGCGATATTTTAAAAAAATGTACGTTTTCAACAGAAACTACTAACAAATGCTTCATAGAAGCAAAAGGCATAAAAATGTTACGCCATGAAGCTTGTCTTAATTCTTTCTACGGCAATAATTTTGCTGTGCAGCTCCATGATAACTAAAATATTAGGGTTGGTTCGCCTGATCACCCTCGCCCATTGGAGCTACATTGTTGGGTACTCGATCTATACTGAAGACGTTCATGGAAGAATCGTCTTTTCTGTAATTCTTTTCAGCTTCATTTTCGTTGGATCTCTCATCCCTACTTTTATAAGCCCAAAGCTGAAGGTAATTGCTACTGTGCTAAGCATACCACCCCAACTTCACATGCTGTATCTTCTTAACGAAATTTCTAGTGTAGGAGATAATGTAATCAAGCCAGTAAGAATATATACAGCAGTTACGTTAATTTCTTCGATTTGGACTATTATATCCATAGTGTGCGGGTAAAAGCTGTTTGTTTTATTTATACTCACAGCATGATGTGTTGGTAGTTGTACCTATAGAATTGGTAGGAATAGTTTCAATAGGTACCACCTACCTTAAGAATTAGTATTTTTTTTATCAACTTCCTACAATACCTATTATGTACCTTGCCTAGGTGAAACACAGGCGAAACTTAACCAATAGGTATCTAGGTATAAACTCGTTTGAAGCTATGTTAGTCGTTAGAAAGAATCTGCAGAATATCCGCGTACCCCCGTGAGCTTAAATCATGGAAGAAAGAAGTAGACTTAGGGACTAATTTTTGGCTCCATGGTTTAAATTAACGTAGAAACTAAAATACCGATAAAATGATGGTGTTATTCTGTGATTTACCACTGATAATTTTGATTATTACTTAGCAAGTTAAAAATTACAATACTAAGTAGTAGTAGCGGAGCTACTGAGTAGGTAGATTTCTAAATAGAGGTAGGTAAGTATCCATATTACGATTCTACAGGCGCAGGCAAGCCAGCCTGGCTGGCGGCAATGAAACAGTCGCTGTTATCTGCGCTGGACGAGAGACGTGTGCAGTGTGCTCTGAGAGTTTAAATCGCACGGGAAGGTAGCGAAGAAAAAATAAAAAAGAATTTGACAACTTTTATGTCACCTTGACAAGTTTATTGACATTGACAGGTAACCTCAACTTGCAGATTTGTAATTTTTGTGAAAGGAAAATATTCGGAAAATATGTACTATTGATTTCTAGTTATTTTATATGTTATTCGCTCAAAGCAATAATGACTACGCCTATCTATTTACCGTACTAATGTAATGGCACTCGAGATTGTGTCCAAGAAGTTTTGGTTGATAGAATATTCCAAGGTTTTAGTGAACTTAATTTTGGTGTTTGCAAAAGGTAACTTTGTTGGCTCTGTTTATTTTTCGGATAAATCTTTCCCATTCACGTGAGTTTGTTTGAATTATGACTCAAGTGTTTAGTGAATGATCGATTTTAGTCTTGTGACAAGAAGGAAATAATGTAAACATACGCCACATAAGGTGTAAAGTACTTATTTATGTATAGTACTTACCTACAGTACACTTATTGGACTCGATCCTTTTAGACTTGAGATCAAGGATATATTGGCATTGCGAGGTATTGTTTCTGATAATACTGATAAAGGAAATATGTAAACAAGCAGTTACACTAACAACATAATGAAATAGCTTATTAATTTTACTTAAATAGGATTGTTTTGTTACTTAAATTGAATATAGCAGGTTTGGGTAGGTATTGAAAATTACCTTTATCAGTTTTAGATTAGATGCTGACTGCTACCTGCTACCTTGTTATGGTTAAATTTACTTAATTGTTGTAGAAAGTATAAATAATCACATTACTGAGAAATGTACCTAGTGCCAATTATTGTTTCTAGAATTCACATAAAGAAGCTAAGGACATAGCATTCTCTAAAGTTTATTTTATCTTCTGCAGGACTTGGTTTATTTTATATTTTTTTAAATAATTCTCTTTTTTTAGAATGGGCAACACTAGCAAGAAGCTAGCGGCAAAATGTCCGCTTATCACAAAAGAAGAACAAAAGTACATCGCTGTCACATTCAAGTCCGCTTCGAAGAACAAGGACAAGATACGAGAGGAGGACCTCATCGTGAGTGGCAAATTAGATGCAGAGTCATTAGAAGTGTGTTCATTTTATTTTTCATTTTAGTTTTAGTTTTAGATTGGGTTGGTGATGTACATTTAATAAATAATAAATAAATTGTACTAAATATATTATTCTCACAGCGTTATCTGGCCCTAAACTAAGCTTTATTAGTGTTTTGGGTATCAGGTAACTCATGAATTTTAAGTGTAAAAGCAAACGTAAAAGTATTTTTATGACTTATAGAAATTTTGCTTTTCTATTCCTGGGGATAACTAGCAAATATAAAGCTGATATAAGCAGAAACCAAGGTAATAGTATAAGATACTGAGTGCTTTGGTTGTTACACTGTAAACTTCATCTTCTTTATTAAATAAATATAAATATAGATAATTGAAGTTTGCATGTAAAAGGTGTGTGATCTTGTGGCTTTTCAACTGTAGTGGTGAGGGGTCACAATAGACCAAGATGTTTGGAAGTGTGTGGGAGAGGCCTTTGCCCAGCAAGGGGACGAAATAGGTTGATTAAAAAAAATTGAAGTTTGGGGGAGGCCTATGTTCAGCAGTGGATGTATACAGGCTAATGATGATGATGATGAATTTTGTCACTATTCCTATAATGAATTCCCTATAAAATAAATAAATCCTAAGTCCCATTTAATTCGCTCAGTCAATCCAGTCCTGCCTGAATGATTTCATTTAATTTAAAACAAGCTTTTTAACTTAAAATGTTTTAGTAAAAAAGTTATCATCACCAACTCAATCTTGTACATACAAGTTTGCATTTTGTACTTTTACAATAGAAAAATACGGAAGTAATAAGTCTTTCAAAAAACTTGTATGTATTCTTAATTTACTTTTATTTCTGTGTAAGTTCTTTATTTGTTTTATTTTGTGTTTGTATTTTGTGTTCTGCAGCGGTAACATTTGTCTCACTTTAGAAGTCATTTGTTGCACTCATTTTATTTTGTTGGTGGATTGTTGTATTTTAGGAAGATTTTTTAAATATTTTGTTGAAATCTCTGAGCTTTTGAAGTAAACACCAACTGAGATAGTTATTAGGGTTTTATGCAATCATGTCATAGACTTCTAATAGAGAGTAGTACTCTACTAGTCCCATGCCTGGACAAAGAAACTTAAAGAAAAATATGCTTAAAGACATTTATTTCTCTAAGAACATGGTTCACTTCGAGAAAGTTTTTACATTTGTACTTAAGTAAAAATGACCTGTTTTAAAACAGTATCAATTTTTAGAATTTATTATAGTTAATTATGAATTTAACATTCCTTATAACAAAAATAATTACCAATTACATAGGCCTATTTATGATGACTATAATTAAAACCTCTTATTACGCATTTTGTGAGCCACAACGAAAACTGCTTTTAAAACAGTAAAGTCAATAATTCGTCAATGCTCAAGATTTAAACGAGTTAAAATTAGCACGGAACTGCAACTCTATCGAACTGCAAATTGCCTTGGCGACCTGTCAAACACAATTCACAAGCAATAAGCATTGCAAAACGTGTGGTCATAACTTTCGCTTGGATTGCAAACAGGGTGGTGACTTGATCGAGTTTTCTTACGTATGTAGGTAACTCCAGCGTTAGCGTCTCCTTTAAGCGTAGGCTTAAATCGTGGCTCGTCAAGAAGGCGTTCTACAATGTTGACGAATTTGTGCGAAAAATCGAAAAATAATTTAATAATTTATTATTTTTATCATATTTTTTTGTAATTTGCATTATTTATTTGTTTGATTTAATTATATTTTTTGATTATGGTTATAAGAATTATTGTCTTGTAACATTTTTTACCAATAAATTTATCATTCCTGATTAAGAACATAGCACACATTATGTACATCCAGCAGCTTTACCGCACAGGACAATAATTTAATTGTTTTAAAAAACTAAAAACTGACTTCAACGACGTCAATCAACCTATAAACAACAATGAAAGAATCATAAAAATCTATTAACAATTGGCGAAGATATCACCAAAATTGTTGTAGCATATCGTGATTTCTCTACAGTGTTAAGTTGTTTTTTGAGATTTCCGGGACCAATCCCTCGGGAATAAAAAAATATGGAACCACCATGGAATCATTCTCTATACGTTAGTGAAAAAATCATCATAATCGGATAACTATTGGCGGAGATATGAATTAACATAAACACATTAAAAAAAACATACGGTCCGAATTCCATCCCTCCTCTTTTTGGAAGTCGTTAAAAAATAAGCATTTAAATATTTTATACTCGTAATCGTAGAGTAGTAGAGCTGTCTGTTATCTGATGTCGTCAATCGCACTAATATTATAAATGCTAAAGTTTGGATGGATGGATGGATGGATAGATACGCCAAAACCGAACCGATTAAGATGAAATTTTGCATAGATGTAGCCCTGGACCTGGAATCAAACATAGGCTTTTTATCCTGGATAAGGGCGTGCGAAGCCGCGGGCAGCAGCTAGTATAAAATACATCTAGAAATTACGAGTTAAACTTGCCTTAACACCGCGAATCGCCATACAAAATGATTAACAGCCTAGCTGGTAAACTCACCTTGAAAATAACCTCCCGAGTTCTCCTAAAGGTCGTAGGTCCTTTCGTTAGGTCAATTAATGATATAAAAAGAATTTGTTGACTTATTACGCGATCCGCCCCGGCTTTACACGGGTGCAATTTAGAAAATGCAAAAGATTTACCCGTTTGAAGCCGGGGCGTGTCGCTAGTATAGGCTATGTCACTCCCGAGTAGTGTAGCTTACCAACGGTGAAATAATTTTTGAAATCGGTCCAATAGTTTCGGAGCCTATTCAGTGCAAACAAACAAACAAACAATCTCTCTCTTTATAATATTAGTATAAAGGAGTGTAAGTTTAAAGCGTTCCTCTCTGTGTCCTTGTGCCTGTGTATATCATCGTAGCTCGCAAGCGGATGAACCAATTTTAACCGACTTAAAAAAGCAGGAGGTTCGATGTCCGGCTGTATGTATTTTTATAAAACTTTTTTCTGTGTATGTTCGTCGGTAACATATATTATGCACCGATTTCGATGATTCTTTTGCTGTTGTATAGAGAACTAGTTTTTGCCCGTTTTCTGTGTATGTTCGTAACTCCGTAAATTATGCACCGATTTTGATGATTATTTTGCTGTATAGAGGACTAGCTTCTGCCCGCGACTTCGCACGCGTTTTTCTGGGATAAAAGAACTCAGAACTCAATAACTTTATTTCTTTGAACTTACAAAATAAGCACTTAGACAAGTCAAATTGTAGTATAAACTACAAATTATTATAAAGTAGCCTATGTTTGATTCTAGGTCTAGGGCTACATCTATGCAATTTCAGCTCAATCGGTTAGGTAGTTTCGGTGTGAAGAAGGGACGATGGATGGATGGATGTTTGTCCCTTCTCGTCTTCTTTTCGTTGTCTTTCGTGTCAGGGTCCCGAGGTGGTCTCATGGTCCAAGTTTTATTCCCGAGGGATTAGTATTTTTCCCGCAAAACTAAAAAAAAAGTGTAAATATTAAAGAAGTTAACGTCTGTTATAAGTTTTTTTATAAAACAATCAAATTTTGGTTTAGTTGTTTTGAATGAAAATTGACTTGATTGTGAGTTTTCTTCGCTGCTTGATGAAAATAGCTGCAGCCATTATTTATTTATTTAATTAGAACTATCAAGCAACCACTTACACTAGAATTGAATCATGCAATAGAAATAATTACACATAAAATTCTGATAAAAAAGCAGCAATAATTCTAGATTACATAAACAATTACAAATTTCAAATAAAAAATGGGTGCTATTGGAATGATAAGATAGTATACGTAACTCGACTTCCAAAGTAAAATCGCCGTAGGTTTACGAAAAACCTTGTCCGAGGTTTTACCTACGTATTTCCTACTAGCGATCCCCCCGGCACGTGTGCAATTTAGAAAATGCAAAAGATATACCCGTATGAAGCCGGGGCGTGTCGCTAGTATAGCCTATTTCAATGAGGAATGTAGCTTTTTATAGGTGAATGAATTTTTAAAATCGGTCCATTAGTTTCGCTTTTCAATGCAAACGAACAATCAATCAAATCTTTCCTCTTTATAATATTAGTATAGATGAGGTTATTTCGTTTCCATGTGCATGTGCACTGATTTATAGAAAAAGTATGTTTTATTCCATACGTAGAACTACCCGTATGCAAAATTTCTACCCGATCCGCTCAGTCGTTTAGAAGTGTAAAAGTAACAAATATATGTACATCCATCTATCCAACCATCCGTCCATCCAAACTTTCGCATTTATCATATTAGAGTAATAATCTTTTTTAATTTTATGCTTTAAGTATAATTTATTAGTCAGTACATTGAATATGACGACTGATGTGGCGCAGCGGGCGAAGGTCTGCCTGCGACGCGGAAGGTTGCGGGTTCGATTCCCGCCCGGAACAATAATTTGTGCGCTTCACAGAAATTTGTTCCGGAGGTCTGGGTGTTTACTATGTATAATAAAAATATCTATCTATGTAATACATTGTACTTATGTGTATCAGTCATCTAGTACCCATAACAATGTTCTGTGTGGATGGTCCTCCAAAAAAAAAAAAAAATCAAAATTGGTCATTAAATAACCCACTCCTGATCATTCCCGGTGCAAAGGTGCCCATAATGCTTGCAGCAATTCTTTGCACCAAGTACGACCCGGAGCGGGAGTCTCCTGTCACTTCATTAAGTTAGTTAGAGTAATTAACTTAATTTTTTTTCCCTCCATGGTAATGGCAAGGAAATTATTAAACCGACCAATTGACCAATTCAAATATAAATGCCGGACAAATGCCGGACAATCCACACAGCATCATCTAGCTAGCCCCAAGCTAAGCAGACCTTGTGTTATGGGTACTAGATGACTGATACACATAACACAATGTATAAATATGTTTTATTATACATAGTAAACACCCAGACCTTCGGAAAAAAATTCTGTGGAGCGCACAAATTATTGTTCCGGACGGGAATCGAACCCGCAACCTTCCGCGTCGCAGGCAGACCTTCGTCGGCTGCGCCAACCCACAAACCCCCAAATAACAACGAACAAGGCTGTTTAATACCAATATTGGTGGTCTACAAACGAATTGAAGCAGTATGCCCTACCTTTATTTCTCGATGAGCTCACCGAGGGCTGTTTGCTCACGCCCTAGACTTTTAGGGTAATTGCTGAGGTCTGAGAGCTATCGAACACTACCTAAACTTCGTACTTAATCTATACTAATATTATAAAGAGGAATGATATGATTGTTTGTTTGTTTGCTCGGAATAGGCTCCGAAACTACTGGACCGATTTGAAAAATTCTTTCCAACAGTGAAAGAATTTTTCAAGTCGGTCCATTACTCGGGAGTGTCATAGACAATGCTAGCGACGCGCCCCGGCTTAGCACGGGTATATCTTTTGCATTTTCTAAATTGCACCCGTGCGAAGCCGGGGCGGATCGCTAGTCCTGGATAATTTCGTAAACAACAAAATCAAAAAAAATGATGGTGGAAAATATACAACGTATCCCGAATTAACTTCAAAACAACATCGGACGACAGGCGAGTTCATGACAACCCAGAAAACTAAGAAATACTACTCACAAGAGATCTCTCGTAGCGAAAAGGCCGCCCTTTGCAGTCTCGCAATTTCCTGCATTTCCTCTATATATAATTGTCTTTTAAAGAGTTCTCTATCCATCTTTTAATCAGCTTATGTCAAATAGATTACAATTCTTTAGTTATTTTAAGTAGACTTATGAAGGGTGATGAAAACAATATTTATAGGCCAGGGGCAAGGGGGAATTACGTTAGACATTTAGGGGGGGAGGGGGTCGAGCCAAATCTCACCAAATCATACGTGGGGGGGAGGGGGGATCACGTAATTTTATTCCGCAAGAAACAATGTATTTTTTCAAGAAATGGGTTAAAATTAAGTAAAAAATATTTCTCCACTAAAATGTTTATCGCGTATTGGCGTATTTTCTGTCTGTTTTATAGGCAGGGTTAGGCCTAAAAATCTCACGTGAGATTTGGGGAGGGTGTCGAGCAAAATCTCATGACATCTAACCCGGTGTTACAGAGACCGCACGGTCTCTGTAACCGGGACGAGACCCTATAGATGGAAATTATGTTAACAATAGCCGCGAAATAATTTTATGATATTAAAGTTGAACACAGAAAGGATAAACAATTTAGGTTATTTAAATAACTAGTACCTGGATGCCCGAGCTTTGCTCGGTATGTTTATTTTTTTTATAAGTTGTGTTTTTTGGAAATTATGATACTTACATTTAGATGCGTTCATCGTTTAGGCATTTTTAAGTGAACACGTGCATTAAGAAGACACAAATAATATAAATAAACAATTGATTTTCTTAGTCTAACCTCAAAGCAAACACTCATTGACTTCGTGTTACTTAACAACGCCATCTGCTGGAATAACTTTATTGCTCACAAAAAATAGTATTATTTTTCGCCAACAGATGTCAGGAAGAGTCATATTAAAAAAGAAGTAAGTTTATGTTTAAGTTGATTATCGATAAAATACGAATAAAATGACATTTTCTAAAAATGATTCCTAGCTAGATTGATTTATCGCCCCCGAAACCCCCTATTTACTAAATTTCATGAAAATCGTTGGAGCCGATTCCGAGATTTCAATTATATATATACAAGAATTGCTCATTTAAAGATATAAGATCTAATCACACTAAACAGATAAAAATTATATTGTTTGCTGTTGGTATCACTCGAAGGTGGCAAGATTGGTGGGTATCAATCTTTCGATAGCTCTCATTAAGTTCTCAACACCACTATGCCGACAAAACCGTTTATTTTCGGTAGAAACAATATCCAACGCTTTGTTTAGGCATCGCACTGATTCGTTTGTGGCTACTAACACTGCGATTCATTCATTTTTGTTTGAACCAAATCTTGAATATGAATATTTCTTTCTCTATCCTACAAGCACTTTTTATGATCATCTGATCGTGGGAGTCTGCTTTTACTTTTCTGTTTTCTCCTTCTCCTTCGCTTTTGGACCTCACGACACAGGCTCGGCCTAGTTTGAGCTCCATTGTTAAAACTGTAGTCTCTAAGCCCTCAGTAATTACTTTCCATCAGTTTCATAAGCTACTTATTGTATCCTAAAACCATATTGTTACCTGTTATAATATATCCATACTAATATTATGAATTCCAAAGTAACTGTGTCTGTCTGTTACGCTTTCATGCCTAAACGGCTGAACGGATCATAATGAAAATTGGCTTAGAGATAGGTGATATCTCAGGGACGGACATAGGCTACTTTTTATCTTGGATAAGGGCGTGTGAAGCCGCGGGCAGCAGCTAGTCTATACTAATATTATAAAGAGGAAAGATTTGATTGTTTGTTTGCCCGGAATAGGCTCCGAAACTACTGGACCGATTTGCAAAAAATATTTCACCGTTGGGAAGCTGCATTACTCGGGAGTGACATAAGCTATACTAGCGACACGCCCTGGCTTAGCACGGGTATATCTTTTGCATTTTCTAAATTGCACCCGTACAAAGCCGGGGCGGATCGCCAGTAGACTATATAATGAGTCTTAAAACCATCTTGTTACCTCAATCTCATAATAATATAATAGTTTCTGCTGCAAATAAATATATGTTGTTTATTTATTTTAAGACATACGGAATTAAATCAATTCTAGTTGACCAAAAGCTTATTACAGAGACATTTCCTAATCGATCATGTTTTTATTAAAGACAATTAAATAAAAGCATTGTCTATCAATACCAAAAATTCTTTATTTCCGTAAATACTATATATATAACTGTACACTTAGAAGAGGTCACATTCTTAAAATTTAAATAGACATGGAAATAAAGTGATATTTTTGATTTCTGTCGCTTCGATATGTAGACTAAATTAAAGAAGCGACGAAGAAACCTTTAGCCTCTTAGTTGTTATTTTCGAGTTGGAGCAAAACCCATCCCAAGCTTTTTTGTCTTCCAGATAATCTGATATTTTGTAGTAAGCCTTTTTGCACAGAAAGGTTTAACAATTTGTTTGAATTTATTTACTGATAATTTTTGCAACTCATTTGGATTTTTGTTGTAAAAAAAAGATACATTTATCTTGTGTAGCCTATTCTTATTTTAGAGTTTATTCTTATTTCTAGTGTTAAATTATGTACAGCCTTGGCCAAAAGTATTGAGCACCCCTGACATTTTAAAATTAAAAAAAAGATATCAGTCAGAAGTAAAATAAAACGATTTATATAGATTTTTATAACTATTTATTAATAAAAAATCAATATTTTGTGGGTCCACCCTTTGCCTTTACAACTGCAGAAATTCTTTTTGGAATTGAGCATACAAGTTTTTTACAGTCTTCGGTAGTAATTGAGCTCCATTCTAGGCGCAGGCAACGCTTGAGGTCTTCTTTGTTGCTAATCGTGTGGCGCCTGATTCTGCGCTTTAATAAACCCCATAAATGCTCAATGGGGTTCAGGTCTGGAGACTGGGCTGGCCACTTCAATAAGTCAATGTCGTTTTCCCGAAACCATGTCATTGTGAGCGCTGAGTTGTGACATGGCGCGTTGTCCTGCTGGAATTTAACGCCATGCATGTTCGTATCGCCAAAAAGTGCCGTAAATGATGGCAGCAACGCAGATTCTAGTACATTTATGTACTTTGTAGAGTTCATTCGGCCCTCGCATACGAACAATTCACCAACTCCAGAGCTCGTCATGCAGCCCCAGACCATTATGCTGCCGCCGCCGTGTTTTATGGTCGGTACCACACAATCTGGCTTGAATTCTTCGCCTACCCGGCGACGCACAAAAGTCACACCAGGGGTACCAAAAATCTGTAATAAAGAGAAAAATTTGAGTTTCGAAAAAGTACATTTAAATTTATGTTAGCGATTACTTTCTAATAATTTTACTGAATTTTGTTAGATAATGAAATGGATCAACTCACCTCAAAGTTTGATTCATCTGACCACACAATATTGGACCAATCTTCTGCGGTGAAATGTTGGTGTTCTAAGGCCCATGCATACCGCGCTTTCTTGTTGTTCTCCGAGAGCCATGGCTTCTTCCGAGCTTTACAACCTTTCAGGCCAGCTTCTAGAAGTCTTCGGCGAGCAGTTCGACCAGAAATTGTTTTGTTAATTTCAGCTGACAACTCAGCAGCGAGCTCCAAAGAGGTTTTCCTCCTATTTTTTAAAGACTCTCTTAGCAACTGACGGTCCTCACGGTCGGTGGTGACGCGTTTGCGCCCAGTTCTGGGTCTATTTTGATGTGATCCGGTAGCAGCAAATCGCTCAATAGCATATTGCACTGATCGGCGCGAACATTTCACTAATTGGGAAATCTTTACTTGGGATTTCCCTTGCCCATGCAGAAGCTGTATCTGCACACGTTGCTCCAATGAAAGTTCATTTTTTTTTGGCATCTTTTAAAGATATCACTGTTATCTAACGAAAACAACACCGAAAGCGCACTAGATCACTTGATATGTCCACGACGAGTGACACTAGCGAACTGATGAATAATTACAAAAATCGTTAAAATTACAAACTTTATTGCACCCAGGTGTTTTATTGCTATATGCTGTTTGGGTCATTGTTTTGAACCTTTTCAGATGCCGACAAAAGGAAACGTAAACAATAGAATTGGTTTATTACTATACTTTACGTACAGTTGCAAAATTTTAAGGGTGCTCAATACTTTTGGCCAAGGCTGTATATCGCTATTTTTATAGAACCGATTGATATTTCTATGAGTGTACAACAAGTTTTCATATATGTATTGACATGGTACTGTCATTACGTTTATTTCTTTGAATTTATCACGTATGTCTCTCAAGTTTAATGATTTAACAGTCTGGTCAACTAATTTCTGTTCAAAATAAAATAATGTGTCGAAGATCTGTCCATTGACTGTTCATTTATATTATGTGTATCAGTCATCTAGTACCCATAACACAAGCTCTGCTTAGCTTGGGGCTAGATGATGCTGTGTGGATTGTCCGGCATTATTTATATTTATTTATTTATATTTATTTATTTGGTGTTGAAGTAGAACTGCGTGCTAAAAAGTGTACTTTAAATCGCTATTTTTGTAGCCACTGTAGGTACAACAATGGGCTGTACCGTGATTGATGCAAACCAGCGCACGTAAACACCTTAAATATTGCGGATAAAACGTTTTAAAATCAAAATGATTGATACCCTGTTTACATTGCACATTTATCCAGAATCCAGTCCTGACCCTGGGGAATTGATCCATACTATTTCTAATATTGAGAATGGACGGATTTTAATGAAAGGCGAGTCTTTAAATTTTATTATTATAAAGAAAGAAAGTTTTTTTTTTATTTTTACCTTTTACATATATACATAACTAGCGACCCGCCCCGGCTTCGCACGGGTGCAAAAGTAAAGGATAAAAAATGGTTATTGTGGGTTATCCCTAAGAGATAGACATATACCATCGCGGACTTTTTTGTAGACCTTTTTAAGGTGTACAATACTGTAGTACATTATTTTGTTCTATCTCGTAGGGTACAGCCAGCGTTTGCAATGTAAGCGCAAAAAATGTGTTTATTTACGACATCACATTAGAAACCTCTAAAATAATCAGTGTTTCTCTACTATATTATGCATGTATTATACACATAAACCTTCCTCTTGAATCACTCTATCTATTAAAAGAAACCACATCAAAATCCGTTGCGTAGTTTTAAAGATTTAAGCATACAAAGGGACATAGGGACAGAGAAAGCGACTTTGTTTTATACTATGTAGTGAAGACTATGATTAAAACTAAATCTACAATTATTAAAGTTAAAATAAAACAAAACAAAGGTAAAAAGGGTCCCTGCCTCAGCATGTGTAGCATTAGGCTATGCCCAGTGCTTCGCTGGTTTTCAGGCAGGGCCCGAAGAAGGACAGGGAAGACTACTTTTTAGGTTTACGTACCCGAAGGGTGAAAACGGGAACCTATTACTAAGCCTCAGCTGTCTGTCCGTTTGTCAGCGGGTTTGTATCACATGAACTGTAAAAGGTAGACAGTTGAAATTATGACAGAGTGTGTCTCTTGCCGCTATAACAACAAATAATAAATATAAAATAAATTTAGTAATTAAGTGGGGCAACGTCCATACCATGTTGAACAAAGATCATTGATCCGTGATCATTGCTCAGCAACGTTGGGCGCGGTCAGTACTTGGATGGATGACCGCGTCATGTTGGCTTTTTGCTGGTTTTTTGCGATCCATGAATTTGTTTTTAGGGTTTCTCTTGTTTCTTTTACAAGAGTATATGAAGTACTAGCTGCTGCCCGCGGTGTCGCACGCCCTGATCCAGGATAAAAACACCCATGTTTGAT
>JAPQVW010000356.1:0-31257 GCA_028535905.1 Quercus berberidifolia | reverse complement strand
TCATGTCTTTCTCTCATTAATTTTTTAGCCTAACATGTCTTTCTCTCATTGGTAGAAAATCTACCACCTATCTTCATTTTTTTTATTTTTTATTTTTTTTCTTTTATCTCATTAGTTCCTAGGTAGGTTGTATACAACTTGCTTGAACTTTAGTATGAGACTTGCACGCAAAATAAAAACATCAACTCAAACTAAAAATAAAAAAATCCGGATCACTCTCTTCTTGTTTTTAGTTTTCACTTTTCACTTCTCACTTTTCAAGCTCTCTCTGGTCTCCAGTCTCAGGACTCTTCTCCAGTTGCCCCTGTCATCACCATGTCTCTACCTCACTCTCTTTCCACCATGTCTCTACCTCTATTGGCTTACTGACTGAGTACCAACACCTTATGGCAACACAACGAAGTTGGGCTTTTTTTTTTTGGGCTTGTTCTATTACATTTTTTTTTTTTCAAATTCTCTATTACAATATATATATATATATATATATATATATATATATATATATTCTTTTTAGATTTTAGTTCAAAATTTGTTTGGCATAAAAATTTTGAGGGTGTTCCTATTTTTTTTTTTTTTTTTAAGGGTAAACAAATAAAAAAATTTAAATTATTATATATAATTTTTTTTTCAAGTCAGGGTTTTCCTAGGAACACCCTGAACTCTGAGTGGCGTCGCCACTGGTGGTGATTAAATCTTAAATCTCTTATTTAACTATCCAAGGTTTTACTAGTTGACTTAACTGGAACCCACACCATAACACAATTGAAAAGACTAAAGAGAGGGAATTATGTGAATTTTTCCATATCTTGAAGTGCATTTTTCATTGTTTATTATTCATGATATATCTATTATATTGTGTGCGTGTATATATATATACACACATACATAAAACTACTGATCTGCATTGATTCCCTGCTAAAGTTACTAAAACTGCTTGGATTCCCTGATAGGAGTATGGCTCTTGCTTTGGCTGTTCCCCATGGGGATGATTCCCTCCAGACAGCACATGCAGACAATTTTGTTGACCTATGATGAATAGTAAAAAAGTCAATTTTATTGTTTACTATTCACTATTTAAATAGTGTTTTATTTTGCCTATAAAAGGGATGTCCCTTTCATGTTAAGACATCACTCAATTTTCCTAGTTTCAAATTCCATATAGTTTCCAGACTACTTCCTATAAGCTTGTAACATTTTTCCATTCCTATTCAAAGCCTTGTATCTACTATCCCCTGTAAGTGTTTTAATCTATTATTGAAACCTTATTTTGTTAAAATACAAACTGCTTTTACTATACTATTTTTATTTTGAAGCTTTCTTATTTTCAGCATTTTACTTCAAAGTCTTTTACTTTAAATATCTTAATCTATTGTGCACTATATATATATATATATATATATATAATTTCATTAGAAACATAGAAAAGTATCAATTAAGTTATAAAACTCTTGGTGTATTTTTCAACCTTCTTTTTGTGGAGATATTGTATTTTTTAATCTAGAATAATATATGAATAATTCCCTAGATACTTCATGGTTTCTTCATATTTTCAAACTTTATACAGTATAGAATATTCTTCACTTAACCCTTACTCTTTGCCAAGAAAGCAAGGATGAAATCACTTTCAATTGAGAATCTTAGAAAATAATAGTCTTTCACGTTGAACATTATCAATTTATTTATTTATATATATATATTTTTTTTACCACGTATGAATAAAGACTAATCACTATTAAGGTATCACTTGAACCAAATGCTTGGTGATTAAAATCCAATGAAGTTTTTCAATAACTCCATGAAGTATTTAAAATCTAATCTATTTCTTTTTGAATGAGCCTATTGAATTTTACCACATCATCACCAATTTAACTAAACATGAAAGATCCAACTCTAAAAAAAAAGACTAAAGTACACTAACCCTTAAGATTTGGGGTGTTATTTTCATTATACCCCTTTACGTTTTAAAATTTTTTATTTAAACACTTGAAGTTTGATTTCGTTTTTATATTGTGTCAATTTCCAAAGAAAATGGGCAAATGCCCCTTTCAAAATAAAAATCCAGCATTTTGCCTCATTTCCCAATTAATTAGAGAAATACCCCTCTTTTGAAACTCGATTTTCTCAAAATCGAGTTATAAAAAAAAAATCCTAGAGCCCTATAGTGGTGTTTTAAGGAGCCTATAGTGACGTTTTAAAGATCTATAGTGGTGTTTTGTAACTCGATCTCCATGAAGTCGAGTTACATACAATTTTTTTTTTTTTTTTTTTATCTATAACTCGACTTCATGGAGATCGAGTTACGAAACGCCACTATAGGTCCTTAAAACGTCGTTATAGACTCCTTAAAAACGCCACTATAGGGCTTAACTCGATTTTAAAAAAATCAAGTTTCAAAAGAAGGGCATTTCCCTAATTAGTTTGGGAAAGAGGGCAAAATGCTGATTTTTTTTTTTTAAAAAGGGCAAAGGCCAATTTTTTCCTTCAATTTCCTTTAGTAATTTGACTGTTCATGATATACTTTTATGCCTATAACAATAACAAAATTCGTGTATTTCAGAAAATTTAGACCTAATATTTCTTTAAAGAAAAAAAAAAAAAAAGAATGACACCAAATGGTTAGATTACTAATAGAAATATGAACACAAAATCAAATATAAAGTGCTAACATAAAAAAAGAAAAAAGAAAAAAAAAAGTGCTAACATAAAAAAATAATGAAACGTAAATAACAGGAAAATGGTCAAAATGAAGACAACCGATTAGTGTGTTTTAGTTAAAAAATAATCACACTATTTTCCATACCATTTGCTACAATTATCATATAGATTTTACAGTATTTTCACAACATATCTTAAGTGATAAGTTGTTATTGATTCTAATCCAAATTCATTACTGAAATTACTTTTTTGTCCATTAATAACAACTAATAACAACCTACCGCCCAAATTTGTTGTGAAAATATTGTAGACATACCGTGATTGATAAAAAAAAAAAATTGTAAGATCAATCATAATCTACTACATAAAATAGTAGTGAAAAATGATGTGGTAAAGGTTGTGATCCTAGAATAACTTAAAAGAAAAGGTAAATTGCAAATTGCACCCCCTAAAGTTTGGAGGTGATTGGATTTTACACCTTGAAGTTTCAGAATTTGCATTTTACCCCCTAAAGTTTGGGGTGTTTGGATTTTACATATAACGTTTCAGAATTTGAATTTTACTCCTTAAAGTTTGTGAGTGTTTGGATTTTACACTCCAAAATTATAAAACTTTATGGTGTAAAATTCAAACACCCCTAAACTTTAGGGGGTAAAATCCAAACACCCTTAAAATATGGAAACTAAAATCCAAATTCTGAAACGTTAGGATGTAAAATCCAAATATCCCCAAATATCATAGAGTAAAATTCAATCAGCCCAAAAGTTTGGGGCGTAATTTGTCATTTAAGATGAGTAAGCTTCTCAAAGAAGTAACCAACGGTTGAGATGCAAAGCAAAGGAAAAACAAATACTATTTGAGAGTCCTATTATTGCAGCATGGAATCAGTCCCGCTAGATACGCCCACACAAGCCCACTAGCCCAAAAATTCCCCATGTAAATGGCTAAAAAGGGGGGGGCCTCATACTCTCGTCATTCGTTAGTGCGCACAACATAAAGTAGGAAATCTGATGAAAGAAAGAAGTAAACAAGTAACCACTGAAAAGAGAAACTTCTCTCTCCACGTTTCTCTAACCTTCTCTGCCTAAGAACTCTTCATACATACTTCCAATCCCAAAAAAATTACCAAATTTCCTAAAACAAAAACACTCTCTCTCTCTCAGAAAATAGTAAAAAGCAACAAAAGTACTTTCTGAATTCTCTGATGTATATGAATTTGGAGAAAGAAACAGAAGTATCAGAATCAGTGGTGCACAAAAAATATCAACACCATGGATTCTCACTGCAAGGTTTGAAATTTCTCTGATTTTTCACTCTTTCTGACATGGATAATCAAAACCCAGAAAAGGGTTTTCTTTGTTTCGTCTCTGTTTGCAGTCTTTTGTGAGAGTTTTCTAGGGTTAGGGTTTCAGGTACAATCCTACTGTGCTTGAAACACTTTTCACTCTGTGTTTCTGGATTTGGGTTTTTTTGTGTTTTTTCCGTATAGAATTTGATCTTAAGCTTTGAATATAGTATAAATCTCAAATTGATAGAGAAAGAAAGAAAGAAAATATCAAAGCTTTTATATTACTTAGCAGTGTAATTTTGATTAGCAATAGCTAAGTATGCAATCACGAAGGCGTGAAGATTATATAACACTATCTCCGGCTTCAAAGCTACGTGGTCAACACAGATTGGAAATGGGTTCTGACTACCCTTATAATGGTGCACGCCATGATGCGCTGGACCGGTCTCCACGCCGGGTGGCGTTGGATCGGTCTCCACGTGCCCGGCGGAGTATGAGTCCTCATAGGTTAGATGGGTCTAGACGGGTAGCGGGTGGGAGTCGAAGGAGTCGTTCGATTGAAAGGAGGGAGTATCATCAGTGGCATTTGAGTGGCAGTAATGGGGGTAGGGGTGATCAGATACAATCAAGGTCGCCCCCTTTTGAGCAAGTGAGGAAAAGGGCTCCGTTTGATGATGATTCTCTTGTTATGCATAGGAATTATGCGCCTCCTATGGAGTTGAGGAGGGGATATGAGTTGCGTGATCATGCTGATTTTAAGGTTGATGATGATAACTTGAAGTCTAAACATGTTTTATTATATGAGCATAACAGTTCTAGAATCGGTAAAGAGAGAGACTTTAGTGAAAGCAGATTGGCAGCTGGTGGTGGACATGGGATGTTGGCTCAGAAATCAATGGCATTGGAAGATGGCATAGCGCATGGATCATATCGGTTGACTCAGGATCTTGGTCCCACCTTAGATTATCGAGAAACTGATGGGCACCTATCATCTTCATCTCGAAGTATTGATATACGCCGGTTTGAGCATGAAAGACCTCAATATCAGGACACTATAGCTATGGATAAATTACCAATCATGGACTCCTATAAAGATGGAGAGAAACCCATGTTTCAATCAAGGGATATGCCATATCCCATTGTGTCAGCATCTCATTCCAAAGGTTTTGCAGGCACATCTCCCCTAGCTGATTTGTCAAGCTCCTCTTCACGGATGCTGAGGAGCGAGTTTTTGGGTTCTTATCGGGATGACATGCACCTGCCTCCTCCTTCAGGTGAATTTTCAAGGAGCAGTGGAAAACTTGCAGATCCATTAGGTTTTAATGCATATGAGGAAAGACCACTGATAGATTCTTCTGGACAACCTGAAGCTGGACAAAGGAATCTGACATTTTACCAGAGAGGTGCATGTAGTCCCACCAGGGCTGAGTGTGAAGATTATCCATACCCAAAACTATATGGAATAGCAAATGATGACCGTGGATATCCATCTGATGACTTGTATAGAATGATGCCTCCACAAGTTCCGCTAGACTATGATCATGCACGAAGCGATTATGATCATAGAGATTTGCCAAGACCTAATATAATGCACCATGCTGTAAACAGAGTTGATAATATCACTGAGGATTCTTATCGAAATCCCCGAAAGGGTACTTTATTGGACCATTCTACTTTACACAAGCAGACAGTTTCAGAATACCTTGATACAAACAGAATGTCAAATGCATCAAAACAAGGTGGTGAATATTTGGGATCTAGACGTAGTCAAGTTGAGTTTGAAAGGAGACTGTCACCAGAATACGAAACTTCACATTTGGGTGCATCACAGGATCGTCAAATATTGCATATGAGAGCAGATTTTGGTTTTGGAAAAGATGCAGGTCCAAAGTTTCTGAAGGAGAGGCTGCAAAGCCCTCCAGTTTCTAAATATGATTTAGATGGTCATAGACATTCTATAAGGATGCAGAGAATGGACGAACATGGCTTAAGCGAACCATCAGATAGGATGCTTAAAAGAAAATTCAGTTTCAAGGAAGAATTAAGTGGGCATGATTCTAGGAAAATCATGTCAAATAAATGGAATGCATCCAGAGGGCTTCAGGATCGATATGATAGTGGTGAAGAATGGATTGATGAAGATATGAGTGCTTTGTATTCATCCAATAGTGTGGGATTGGACCGTAATGAATACAGAAAGTCTAAGAGGATATATGATAGGCTAGAATATCGTCAAGATTTTGCATCTGATAATTGGGTATCATCTCAAGATTCTTTGTCACAGACACAAAGGCATTCAGTAGGATTGTATAAACGCAGTGGTCGATATACTAGGGCTCATCCAAGAACTGGTTTCCTGAGCTCACATAACTTGCACCATTTTGATAGAAGAAGTGGTCTTCAGAAACTGCAATCTAATGTTTGGAAAAGAAATGATGATTATCATGAGGATGAGCAAGAAGATGATGGTGACCCTTCAGAAGATTGGGTAAATCCCTTAGAATCTGAGCCATCTGAGGACTCCAAGGAGTTTAAGCAACTTGTACAAGAAGCCTTCCTAAAGTACTGTAAAAAGTTGAATGTAAACCCATCTGTTCGAAGAAGATACAAGGAGCAAGGAAAAGCTGGTAGTTTTTTCTGCATCGTATGTGGCAAAAGGTCTGTTTTCTTTTTCGTTATTATCTTTCTAAAACTGGAACACCTGTTTTCATAATTTGATTCAGGAGTTTACCAGTACTCTTGCCAATGCAGTCAAGTGAGTATGCACTAACCTTCAAGACTTTTCTAGTTTGGGATTTGCTTGGATTTTAACTTGGCTACTTGCAATTATAGAAACAAAAATTGTTTTATTATTTAGGTTTATGCATAGTGTTAGGAGATGGATGACTTAGTGGCATCAATTCCACGTACTGGGGCATGAACCTTTGGTAAACATTACTTAGAAGTGACTTTACAATTCTAGCTCAAGTGCCTTTTGTTGTTCAATTATGGTGAAAATCATTAGATGATTTCTGCTGTCCATTTTTTGTCCTTGATGTTTCATTGAGTAAAGGACTATGGAATAGGTCTAATATTTGGAAATAGGTTGCTGATCAGAGTTAACCTTTATAGCACATTGGGTGGATGGATGGTTGTGGTGTTTATGTCTGATTATATGTGGGCATATTTGTAGTCTTTAAGTCTCATTGAATATGTGTAGTGTATCAGTATTCGGTATTTATTGTCAAAGCCATTTCAGCATTTTGGTGAAGACAATCTAGAGGGTGGGTTGCATGCACGCTCTCATTGTATGTGTATATATGTAACTACTACTAGTATGTAATGCTAAAGCCATTTTGGTATAGTTGTAAAGACAACTAGGTTGCAAGTGAGTTGGATATTGGTTTAGGTTTCACTATAGGCATATGTATGTTTTGTATACATATTGAGTTGAAATTCCAATTCAATAAACGCTTCTATGACTCTTTTTCCCTATCTCTTTTTCTTTATAATTTATTAATTAGGAATATGGACCTTGTTTACAACCTTGAAGTTAAACTAAGGTTTACATGATCAATGTCCTAGATATTATTTTAAACTAAAAAGAATGGGCATTTTTCTGTCTCCCTTTTTTCTTTTTTTGGGTTTGTGGGGTGGGGAGAGGGTATGTTTAAGTGGGGTTGGCATCACTTACCAGATGTTTTGGATGTAATAGTCATAGTCTTTTACAAATTCCCTCTAAGATGATTGGAGAAAATGAATGCATCGGTAAAAAAAGAACGGCCAAAAGCCTCTCTATATATTGATGTAGCTTCATGTGCAATATTTCTGGTTGCACAAATAATTATTTTATTATAAACTTTTAGGATATAAGCACGACTACCTCCTCAAATTATCATGGCCTGCTCTCTAACATTGGTGGAATTTATGAGTCTTTGGAGACTATCAAGAAATTACTTTGAACATCAAGATCCAAGGACATGTCTTAGCAAGCAGGGATTTTAATTAAATATGCTCCATGTCTGTGGATCATTAAATATATTGACAAAGGCATACCCAGGCTCTTTCTGTATGTGGTGCCTACACAATCTCATGGAATTTTAATTAATTGATTTTATATATTAACTGGTGATCTTTCATCTGAAGCACGCATGAAAAGAATATGACGTCAGATTATGTTCACATTAGCAATTATTATGCCATGGGAAAAACGGAAAATGATCAAATTTCTTGTTGGCAGACTGGAGAGGATAAGCTTAAAGTAAGCAGGTTCAAATGGTCCAAACTTAAGTTGCCAACAGTCTGAAGTTTGTTTGTCCCATTATAAGCCATGAGACCTTGACTTCGTGAGAGTCTGAGAGATGCATTTCATGATTGACTATGATATAGTGTAGATTGTCATTTCCTTTAAAGGGAATTTCTGCTTAACATCATTGATTTGCTAAGGTGCAAGCTCCCTTGGTAGTGGAATTATTTGTCAATTGTCATCTACAAGTGTGTTAAAGAATTGGTTTAGTAACTTTTTTGTGCCATCCTCCTGCCTCAGCCCTGGTCTATCAGTTTCTGTAAGTGAAAGCTAATAAAGGGCTGGTTGGGGTTGGGAAAGGTTTCTAGCTGCCTGAATCTATATCGTTGTTAATTTTAAATTTTAGTGGTTATGAATGTGTAAGCTTCAAGTTTCATTAGATGGAAATTGAATTCAGTTTTCATTTGATATATGCCCTATCCTCATTGTCTAATATGTAGCATTGTGTATTTTCTATTATATTCTTAAGCTCGTAATAATTTTTGGAAATCTATGTAGAATAGGTAGTTTGAATGATCCACTGAAGTAGTATTTTACTTTTATTAGATTGGATACCACTAATTGACAGAAGTTAATTTGTTCAATCATGTTTCTCTTGAAACTGTTATAATTAACAATGCACATTGTTTCAGCCATTCAAAGGAGTTCTTGGATACTCAACGCCTGGTAACACATGCCTTCATGTCTCACAAGGTTGGGCTGAGATCACAGCACTTGGGTCTTCACAAAGCAATATGTGTTTTGTTAGGATGGAATACTGTTGTCCCAGAAGACACAATCACATGGTCTCCTGAGGTCTTGCCCAATGCAGAAGCCTTGGCTCAGAAAGAGGATTTGATACTCTGGCCTCCTCTCATTGTCGTCCACAACATTTCTATGTCAGACAGTAATCCGCAAAAATGGAAGGTTGTTAAAGTTGAAGAGGTTGAGGCTTTTCTAAGAGGTAAGTGACTTTGTATGACCTGTTCTGTATAACACATTTGGTTGAAAATTAAATTTGAGTAGGCATAAAGCTATACTTGTTAGGAGTTCTTCTAATCTTGATCACCACAACATAATAAGGAAAATTTTTTTTGTTGTTTTAATGGCTTATGTTCATGATATGCAGTATTTGAATCAGTCACAATATTCAGCTTGCCTGTGAATAGTGAAAATTGAGCAAAAAATTAAACAATTAAGTACAATGCCATATACTGCATTATAATGGTTTGCCTTGTTATGGCAGAGAAAGGTTTTATAAGGGGAAGAATCAAAGTGTGCTTGGGGAGGCCCTCAGATAAAAGTGTTATGGTCATAAAGTTCTTGGGCACTTTCACTGGCCTAGGAGATGCAGAGAAGCTTCATAAGTATTTTGACGAAAATAAGCGTGGTAGAGTAGATTTTGAGAGAATAACATCCAACAATGGTAAAAGCAGCAAAAGCTGGGATGCAGGAAACCAAGGAGAAAAGGTGGAGGAACATATTCTGTATGGGTACATGGGTATCGCAGAGGACTTGGACAAAGTAGATTATAACACTAGAAAGTCATGTGTGATCAAGAGTAAGATGGAGATACAGGATCTGGCAAATGCTCCTCTTAGGCCTGATGAGAGGTAGCTGTCCATGAAAAACTTTATTATGGATGGTGCTATAATTTCGCGAATCATAGCATGCTTTTTTTTTTTTGTCAAAAAAAAGTTTATCTTAGTGGTTCAATACTCCTTATGTAAACAGATGTTGCCTCTCTTTTTCTTTTGTTATGAATGTAAACAGATATTGCCTTGGAACTTTGTTTTCGTTTTATAAATATGTTTTGCGTTTAATGATTAGGCTACATTGGACATGAAGAGCTTCATATGATACCATAAATTCAAATCGTTTTCACACAGATATAACTCTGTAGCTAGTTGCTACCAATGGTGATTCTCTTTTGATCCTGTCATGGTAGCTATTTGGTGTCATCATTATATATATTATTTCAAAATCACAAAAACGAAAGAGGTTCCCCCCCCCCCCCCCCCCCCCCCCCCCTCCCCCCCCCCCCCTCCTGCAGATTTCTTTTATGCAGATAGTTTCATTGACCTGATTTGTGGTTGATATATATCTATCTTTCCACAAAGGTTGAAGAAATAGGGAGCATTTCAATCGGAATTTATTTGCTAACAACAAAGGAAATATATAGGCTGTGTCATCTGGGATTCTGGCTGGAGGTTAACATAAGAAATACTAAGTCCATGCGGGGTCCATCTTAACGCATGGTCCAGACCCTAATATGCACGATTGTCGGGAGGAAAGGTTATTCAACGTTTGCCCTTCTATTGTCATATAAATATCACAGTGAAAAAAAAAAAAAAAAACATATATATATATATATATATATATATATATATATATATATATATAAGTGAAATGGATAAGAATTGTGAACCACGGGCGTTGACTTTTTTTTTTCTTTTTCTTTTTTTCGGCTAAAATCTGGATATGTTTACTGTTTATATATTGAAATTTAGCTAAAAATCTTATAACTTAACTAATACATTTTTGGTGTTTTCAATAGAAATGCTTATTGTTCAAACCTCCCTCCCATTGTAATTATATTATTATAAAAAAAATAAAATAAATGAAATTAAGAAATTTCGGTTAGGTTCAACATACCCCCACTCCTCCCAAAAACAAATTGGCCGAATCACGATGTTGGGGGAGGAGGGGCTACCTAAAGAGGTGATAGAGATACGTGATTAAAAGTGTCTTCATCAGCAATAGTGTGACAAAGCTTTTGTCAAATTACCGATTGTTTCAAAAGTTTAAACTTTTGGGATATGACAAATTTAATCATTTAACCAATACTTCTAACACTTCTCCTCACATGTGGGCCGAAATTACCTTTTAATAGATGAGGCCCAATACGTGGAAATTTAAATGGGAGGTAGAATAGGAGGAGACATGGATTGAACTCAGAATCTCATGCTCTGATGCTATGTTAAATTACCAATTGTCCCAAAAGTTTAAACTTTTGAGATATGGTAAATTTAATTATTTAACCAATACTTCCATTAGCCTTCAAGCTTAAGTTGAGGGTGCTCAAAGATGGGTACTACTTACCTAGAAATTGAACTTGACTATCTAACCACTATTGATACTATTAAACCACGCAAGATCATTAATACTTTTTGGAGACTTATTATAGATGAATGTATGTGTCTAATAGGAATGTGAATAAAGTAGGTTTAATCATTTCTATAGATAGGCTAATGAATGTAGATTGTCCTTGCTAATGTTGGGTGTATAAGTAGGGGTGTTCGCGGTGCGGTTTTGGGTCATTTTTAGCACCACACTTTGCGGTGTGGTTTAGCTAAAACCATAACTGCACCGCACCTTATTTTTGTGGTCACATGTGCAGTGTAGTGTGATGCAGTGCGGTTTAAAGTTTAGCCAAAACCATAACTACACCGCAGTTCATTTTTGCGGTCACATATGTAGTGCGGTGTATAAGATGCGGTTTAAATGATTTGAAATTGGTATATATTTCAAATTTTGGGCTTTTTCTACCCCGACCAAAGCTAATTTTTCCCTTTATTTTGGTCCAAGTTTTAAACTATTGAGCTAATTTTTCTTTATTTTGGATTGGTTTTCTTAATCAACACTTGCTAGGGTTATCAAACTTTTTTTTTTTTGAAAACTAGGGTTATTAAACTATTAATAATGTATTTAATATTAAAAATAATTAAATATATTAATATATAGAGAGGGTGCGGTGTAGTGCGGTTTATGTGGTTTTCTTATTATAAAACTGCAAACCGCACCGCACCATGCGGTGTGGTGCGGTACGGTGCATTATTACTTGTGGTGCGATGCGGTTATGCTATTTTGCGGGCGGTTTTGGTGCGGTTTTTGCGGTTTGTGCGGTTTGGTGAACACCCCTATGTACAAGTGTTAGTAAAGTCTCATATTGAATAATGATGAGGAGAATGAGTGGATAATATAACATAGTTGAGTTCATTCCCATTGGGTTTAGGCCTTTTAAGTTAAAATGTGTCTCAATATTTTATATTAACTACTCAAGGAGTCTTCCCAATGTATTTATCTTATATTGCACACACAAGGCTAATGTTGTGTATTTTGAAAAGCAAGTATGTAAAATAGGGGAAAAAAAAATTATGCTAAAATATAAATGAATTTTTTTGTTAAAAAAAAAAAAAAAACCAAATTTTTATGCTAAAATTAGACAAGATTATGAAAAATATGATAAACTATTTTTTTTTAACTATTTATAAAATTTAGGAACTAAAATAGTATTTTACCTAAAAAATTATCACACGCAACACATGAGTCTGCAACTAGTAGCTTATAAAAGCCGAATAGTGCATTAGAAGTCTCAGGTTGACGACAGAAACAATTCCTTTAATAAGGAAAAGCAATTGATTTATGGTGGTGATGATGTTTCAGAGCCAAGAAGCTTGAAAGCATTGACTTTTTATCTGGTTCTTTTTTTTCTTTTAACGAAATCAAGGTATCATGTACAACTTTTATTATCCAGTTTCTATTGAAATTTCAATTCGCAATATTGAAGTAAAGGTTTTGTATTTTGAGAATTCTAATTGATGTACCTCACGTACTCTAGGACCACACTTTTAATAGGAGGAATTGTTTCAAATCTATATCTATATATATATATATATATATATATATAACCGAAACCTCTGACCTCTCCACAATTTTCCACATCAGCATTATTTAAATAAAAAAAATAAAAAACAAAAAATCAGTAAAAAAAATACATAACCTACTAAAACACTACTAATCACACGTTTAAACCTCTTTGCAACTCTGTTACCTATCCTACTAAAACACTACTAATCCTATTAAAAAGTGAAACACAAGAATCTTCTCCTTATGCTAAAATACGGAATGTCCCTAATGGCATTATTATATGCCGTGATGAATATGCTAAGCTTAAATCACAAGCCTGGTCATTGCTCGATTCAAATGTGTTAGCAGCTATAATTATCATCGATGATCCTTCAACATATGTAATTGAGGATATGCATTTTCTTCCTCTCCCCTGCATTTTGATTAGCTCAGACAATGCACGAGTTTTGAAGGATTATGTAAAATCTGCCAAGTTACCCATTGCCAACATGACATTCCAACAAACCCTGATAGGAATTAAGCCTGCACCAGTTGTGGTTAATATGTAAAATTTTCGATCTGGGAGAGGAGGGCTATTATATTGACGTTAAGGTCATTGTCTTGAAACTTATCTCAAACATTCACCTGGATTAAAGTTTCGATCTGGGAGAGGAGGGCGATCCATTGTAGCTTTTGATATTGAGTTAAAGATGTAATGCCTACAATTCCATCTCCCTCCCATATTTGTGTTAATCCTTCCTTGCAACATCAAAGGTTCTATTCTTAATTTTTATTCTTCCATTCAGTTTTGTTTAGATTTAATCTTCTCGATTTTTGTTCTAGAGATTGGGCCTCCTGCCAAAAATAAATTGAATCAAGGTTAAAGGTATGCTAATTTACAATTAAAATTTTCCAATTTCTTGGTTTTGGATTGTCGATTTTTGTTCTGATTTTTTTTTTTTTAGTATAGGGTTAATTGTTTGTCTATGTACATCTAATTTCTAAATATTAGTGTTGTTTGGGTTATTGGTTTAGGATCATCTTTTTTGGATTTAATAAATTTGAATTTAGGATATATATATATATATATATATATATATATATGTGTGTGTGTGTGTGTGTATGTATGTATGCGTGAATGAATTGGTTGGCATAGGGTTTGGTTTGAATTCACTTGAAATTTTGTTTGGCTAGGGTTACATTGCAGTTGATGCATGCTTTGGGCTAGCTTTAGTTTGATGATTTAACTTATGTCTATTCCTCTTCTTGGCATTTGTGAATTAAAGATTTGAAAAAAAAAAAAAAAAAAGTCTTTCAGCTGATATTGGATTATTATAGCCAAGTTTCATTGATTTTGTTGATAAGTTTTGGCTTTGGGAGAAAAAAAATTTCTATTATAATAGTGTTCTGTTTTTTTAGACTTCAAATCCTACATGAAGCAAAAGTCTCTAAACAACCAAGAAAACAAACACATCTTCAATATTGTTCTCTCGCTGCCACAATACATTGGCTCCACTATTGCTATAACTATTTTCACCAGGAGTAACCAATCTTTTTGTTATATTTCTCTATTGTGAAGTCATATATTCTTTTGTTTTGTTTCAATAATTTCTAGGCTCTAAATCATCTTTTTTTTTTTTTTTTTTTTTTTTTTTGGACTTTTGGAAATTTACATTTGATTCTTTATTCTCACTTTTTTTTTTTTGCGAGATCTAAAATTGTCTAATAGATTTCAACAACTATATCCACAAAAGATTTCAACAACTATATCCACAAATTATTCTTTTGAAGGTAACTCATCTTTCTCTATATTTCTTTGTTGTCTAATCACATAGACATATATATATATATGTTTTGTTTTTTTTAGGCTCAAAATATTCAGATTCTTTCTCTTATATTTCTTATATTTCTCTGTTGTGTGATCAAATATTTTCATTATGCTTTAATAATTTCAGCTTTGAATCTTATAATGCAAAATTTTCCCGTGCATTGCATAGGTTAGCGACTAGTTATTTTTATTTGAGAAACTCTTTACTTTGTGACAGTATTTGAATTCGTTTTCTATAATTGTACTTTCAATTGAGAAACCTGTACAAGGGTGATATTGTCTCTCTTTCCAATATAGCCTTTACGTAAAGAAGGAAGAAGTCGGCGGGAGTGGAACTACACATGGCCAAACAAATTGTTAGATATTCTACCGAAGATCAAGAAAATAAAAAGGGATTACATATATGCAACCTTCCGTGTTATATGCAAATCATGGCGATCAAGCATTCCTCCTCCTCGACCAGCGGTCTCAACCTTAACTGATTCTCCATGGTCTCTATCTCCATGTTTAATGTCCGTTGGCTCGCATAAATGCACATTCTTTCACCCTGCGTACCAAAAGCACGATGCATGTGAGATCGACATTCCAGAATTATTGGATGCACGTATTCGCTTCTCAAAGAATGTTTGGTTGCTCTTGACTGGATATGGTGATGAAAATTTTAGTGTCTTTTTCTTCAATCCTTTCACAAAGGAAAAAGTAGAACTCCCTAAATACACAAATAGAGAATCATTCATTACCATGAGTTTTTCTTCCCCGCCTACTTCTTCTGACTGTTTTGTTATTGGAATTTGTGGGTGGGATGATTTTGGGTTCATTAAACGTGGAGAAAAACGTTGGACTTCCCATACAATTATTAAAAGGCCAGAATTTACGCCATCAACATATTGCAATCCAATCTTACACAAAGGATTGTGCTATTGTTTGGGTGAGAATGGAGGATTAGGAGTATTTGATCCAAACGACAACCCAAGTAATTGGATTATTTATCATAATGATAAAATTCCCCTTATTCAAGAAAAGCTTGATTCAGTTCATCGAAGTTACTTGGTGGAAAGTGATGAAGGGAAGCTTTTAGCAATATTCATGGTTGAGGAGGGTGACACTAGGACACCAATTCATGTTTTTGAACTACCTAAGTTACAAGTAAATAAAACCATGATGAAACCTTGCAAGATTGTCTGTTGTATTGTGAGAAGTTTGGGAAATAGAATCCTATATATCAGTCTTGGAGGGTCTTTCTTAGAACCTGTTGTGCCAAGAGGATTGGGTAACAAGATTTACTTGCCAATTATCCAAGACAAGAAAAACATATACTACTCTCTCAGTACTGGCAAGTATTGTTCCATATTTGATGATTATTCTACCAAAAACATTCATAATGTACAGGAACCGAGAAATTGCTGTTGGATTCAGGGTGGGCCAAAATTGACTTTAAACAAAGACTTTGAATGGTGATTAAGAGAATTCCTCTCTCTCACGCTAGAGATTTATAATTGATTATCGAGAATTAATAGACTGAGATGTACTAGTGTTACTTCTCTTTTTTACTTCCCTGTTGTTTTAACCCATGTTCTTTTAGTTATCGAAATTATTTCTCTTATTTGGAGTTCTGGACAAAATCTATAGTGGTTAATGTTAAGGTGTTGACTTTTGATTTTATCAATATATTCTTAAAGTGATATTTCTTACCTAGATAAAAATGTGTTTTGCATTGACTTTGTACAGATTATTAGACTTTACAGAAAATAATTCATCACCCAAAAAAAAAAAAAAACCTCTTGAATTTTTGAAAATTTTCTTTAAATATGGACCAACAAATGACAACATTTGATCATTAGTTATGCCATTTGAAATTTACAAACTTTGTAAAATACTAAGCCAATGATCTCCCAACATTTTTTTCCTTCTTTTTATGTACTTTGAAAAGTTGAACATCTTATCCAAAACGATAAGATTTAAATAAAATTTACCTCAAACTTATCCAAATTGAAAGAAAAATATTATTAGATTTGATTTGGGTGGAATAGTGATAACAAATATCACCATCTTGTTCTTCTTTTATTTTATTTTTTTCTTTTTATTAAGAATCCGCCATCTTGTTCTTAACTAGGATAATTGGGTTTTCCTCTCTATTTTTCTTTTTCTTTTTCTTTTTTCTAGAAAAAATGTTGATGTGAAAGAAAAAACTTCCCGTAAATGATATGAGTTTGTAATATAACACAGTAATTATCAAACCATTTTCTAAACTTTTTGTATGGATAAATTTCAAGTAAGTTTCATTTAAAGCTAATAGTTTTGAATATGCTTCATTAAATCACATAATTTTAATTAGTTTCATTTAAAATTTATAGTTTTAGATAAATTTCTTTTACATTTACTAGTGTCATTTGTGCAAGAAAAGTGATGGAATGTTTAAATCATTGCCTTTTGAAAACTTTTATTAACTAAAATTTCCAGCATTGCCTACAAACAGAATTTAGCAAAACCATAGACATTGTCCATGCATCGCACGGACAACTTACTAGTCATCAATATATATATATATATATATATATATAAGCAGAAATCTTATGCGGGAGAGCATAAAGTCTTGTTATGTGGCGCTCTAATCTTGCATTTCGCCTCTTTAACCTTTTCTCATTAACTTTTTTTTACTGTTTACCCAAAATATCACATTAATTTATTTTTACTGTTATCTCATTAATCTCTCATTAATTGTCTGAACTTATACCACACATTTTTCTTTTTTTTCATGTCTTTTAACATACCCATCATTTTAATATTAAAAACAAAAGAAAAAAAATGATAATTGAGGACTAATAGTAATAATTAACTAGATAAGGTCTTGAGGAGAGATAGAGACATGAAAATGTTGTGGAGAATATTTGAAGACTAATAGTGATAATTAACCAGATAAAGCCCTGAGGAGAGATAGAGAGACACAATGTTGTGGAATGTTAAATAAAATGCATTGTTTCACTATTATCAAAATAAAAGACTTGAGATAGACAAAGTATTTGTAAGAGAGAGAGAGAGAGAGAGAGGAATTTGAGGGACCGCAACCCCTGTCATATTGGTCTCCCACCATCGTTAAGCCATCGAAACCCCTATGAGTTCACAATGTTTTTAAATCATCTATAAGACTCATGCATATACACTTACCTACACCATGTCTTAATGTTATACCGTCAATAAGTGGAAGTTGGTGAGAAAGTTAGGCATACTTTCAAATCTATGAACATAACATGGATTAGTTGATTTTAATTTCATAGTCTTGTTACTCTTTTGCATTTATGTTTGGTTTCATTATTTTATTTTATTTTATTTTAAATCTTGCCTTGAGAATGCTACAAATATGCAGTGAAACTACTAAACTAATTTTTAATATCTCAAAATGTATACATTTCTTTATTCTCATTTAGTTTACTTTTTCAATGTAATATATATACAACATTCTCTAAAACCATTTTACATAAAATATCACAAAATTATATGTGCATCGCACAGACAACTTACTAGTCAATATATATATAAGTAGAGACCTCATGTGAGAGTGCATGAGGCCCTGTCATGTGGCACTCTAATTTTGCATTTAGCATTTTTTTTTAATCTTTTCATTAGTTATTTTTTACTGTTACCCAAAAGTTTACATTAACTTATATTTTACTGTTATCTCATTAATCTCTCATCCACACATTTCTCTCTTCTTTATGTCTTTTAGCATACCCACCATTTTAGTTTAAAAACAGAAGGAAAAAAATTAAGGACTAATAGTAATAACTAACCAGATAAGGCACTGGAGAGAGATATAGAAACACAAAAATGTTGTGGACTATTAAATGAAAAGCATTATTTCACTATTACCAAAAAAAACCTGAGCTTGATAAAGAATTTGTAAGAGAGAGAGAGAGAGAGAGGCCATCACCTCTTTCATATTGGCCTTCCACCACCATCAAGCCGCTGAAATCTCTATGAGTAATTTTTTTTTCCATGATTTTAAATAATTTATATGACACATGCATATGTACTTGCTTACACCATATTTTAATGTTGTACAATCGATGAGTAGAAGGCAGTGAAAGAGTTGGGCATACTTTCATTTCATGGTATGCAATCTATGAACACAATACAAATTAATTGATTTTCATGGTCCTGTAACTCTTTTGCATTTATTTTGGTTTCATGATTTTTTTTTTTTTTTTAAATTAAGCTTACTTTGAAAAGGCTACAAATGTGTAGTGAAGCTACTAAACTAATTTTTAATATCTCAAAACATATATATTTTGTTAATCAAATTTAGATTATTTTTTGTAATATATGTATAACATTTTCCAAAACCGTCTTACATAAAATATTACAAAATTATCCGTGCGTCACACAAGAAACTTACTAGTATATTATAAAAGTTGGATCCTCAAATTGGAGGATGTATGCAACGATGACATGTGTTCCTTTCTCAAAGCATACAATAATGACACATCGTTTCTTCTCTCTCTCTTTAAATTAACTTGGTAATGACTTTTAAGACACTTTATTTTAGATTTATTTTGGTCATTTATTTTTCACATTTGTTGTGGTCATTTATCTCAATTTTCTTTTTTGTAATTTTGTATCTTTCTATTTCTTTATCCTTTTCATTGTCTTCATTCCTTTTCCTAATTCCCTTTGTAGGGGTATTGGGCTTCGGAGTTCATTATCTATTTATATATTAGGCCTGTGGCCCAAGCCGAGGACAAAAGGTTGTTCAAGGAGGAGAAATCTTTGTCAGAAGAAACTATGTTAGTAAATAAAAAGGTTAGTTTTGATCATAATGGCTCAAGAAGGTGAGCTGAGGATAAATGCCTCCTCGGCTAGCCAAAGCCGAGGTCCGAAGAGGTGGTCTACCGTCCAGGGTAACGTTCCAGGAAGTTTTGTTGGTACAAATGAGCATTGCAGAGACATCAGATAGTGGGGAGTCCTAAATTATCTTAGGGGAAAAGCTGCTGCCACCGTATTAAATGCTCTGCAGCTAACTCTCTGGCCGCATTAATGTGGAGGTGATACCTGAACAGTGGTCTTCTACCCTACGGCTACTACACAAAGACTTCAGGAATGGGCTGATGGGACAAGTATTAACACCAACCATCTGGCCTGCACGTGGAAGGTAGAGACGAAAGGGAAAGATAGTATAATAGAAGGAGGAGGCAATGTGAGAGAGGGATTGAGAAACTAAGAGAAAAAACACTGTAGTATTAAGAACTGACTTTGTAATCAAACCTGAAAAAAATATACAAGAACAGATCTCCTCGAACTTTGCCGAGGACGATTTTCTTCAGCATAAACCTATCCGTTTTCATTCACTTGTCATCTGAATCTATTTTAGTGTTTGTCTGATTCACTAAAGCCCAGTTTTCCAACTCATTCTCTACAAATTCATTGTTTTGAGTTTTTTGGGTCTAAATCCATCAATCTTTAGGCTAAGGAATTCAAATCTAGTCCTTATTAATCGTAGCTTTCTTCACCCTATTTGGGTCTATTATATTGTGTGTCATGCGTTTTTATTATCTATCTAAGTATTAAACAGAACTTTAGTCATGCCTAGCTTATCAGACCATATACCTTGGGAAAATTAATACTCCCAGACATCTATCAAAGTATAAAATAGAACATTGGTCATGCCTAACTCCTCGAACCACATACCTTGGGTAAATTAATATCTTTTAATCATTGTTCTAAGTATTAAACAAAACCTTGGTCATGCCTGGCTCCTAGGATCATATACCTTGGGAAAATTAATACTCCCAAACATCTATCTAAGTATCAAACAGAATCTTGGTCATGCCTGACTCCTCAGACCACATGCCTTGGGTGAATTGATATCTTTTAATCATTGTTTTAAGTATTAAACAGAACCTTGGTCATTCCTGGCTCCTTGGACCACATACCTTAGGTAAATTGATATCTTTTAATCATTATTCTAAGTATCAAATAGAACGTTGGTCATGCTTGGCTCCTCAAACCACATACCTTGGGAAAATTAATACTCCTAGACATCTATCTAAGTATCAAATAGAATCTTGGTCATGCCTGGCTCCTCGGATCACATACCTTGGGTAAATTGTTATCTTTTAATCATTTTTCTAAGTATTAAACAAAATCTTGGTCATGTTTGGCTCTTCGGACCACATACCTTGAGAAAATTAATACTCCCAAACATCTATCTAAGTATCAAACAGAATATTAATCATGTCTGGCTCCTCGGACCACATACCTTGGGTAAATTAATATCTTTTAATCATTGTTCTAAGTATTAAATAGAACCTTGATCATGTCTGGCTCCTCGGACCACATACCTTAGGAAAATTAATACTCTCAGACATCTATCTAAGTATCAAACAGAACATTGGTCATGTCTGGCTCCTCAAACCACATACCTTGGGTAAATTGATATCTTTTAACCATTGTTCTAAGTATTAAACAGAACCTTAGCTATGCCTGGCTCCTCGGACCACATGTTTTGAGAAAATTAACACATTATGACATCTTTCTAAGTACCAAACAGAACCTCAGCTATGTCTGGTTCCTCAAACCACATTCGTTGGGTGAATTAATACTTCTTATCATTTTACCAAGTTTCAGGGCAAAACCTTAGTTATTTCAGACTTCTTGGGCTACATACTTAAGCAGGTTCAAATGGATGCTCATGAGCATCACTTAAAGCGTTTACAGACATACCTGAATTTGTTTGAGGATTGGTTGCCCCTCTGGTCCTTTAAACTTGATAATGAGTAAGGAACAAAGTAAGTTAAGCTTGTATGTATGCTACATTATTGTGTATATCCTTAAAATTAAAATTATGCTTTGTCAAGGTAATGGGCTTAGTGGATTTTAACTTCTTTTGCTACTGACCATATGAGATGGGATAACTTCTCCGTTACTTATGCAGATTGATAAAAAGAGTTTTACCTCATTGCTACATTTATTAAGTGTTAGATAAGATAGAAATTATATCAGCACTAGTGTAAGAATCATAGGAAGAAAGAAAATATGCATAACTTTCATTATCCAAAGCCTTAAAGCAAGGCAGGTTAAGTACAAAAAGGAACAACTTGATTACAAACTTGGAAAACCAAAACGAAAGTTACAAGCAAAACAAAAGAACAAAAAAGCACAAAAGAAAGAACTACACTAAGATCTATTTCTTCTTTATTACAAGTTTCTCTTTGGAAGGGGCATTGTTTGGCTGCGTGGATGCTGTTCCTGGGGCCTCGGGGCATTTGCTGGTAGGATCATTCTTGGCAGGCAAAGGAACAGTGGCCAGGACAATCTCCATCTTTATTGGAGCTTCTTTCTCGGCAATAGGGTCTTGGGTGACACTTGGGGACTTCATAGCATCAGGGGCCACTCCCTAGTTAGCGTTCTTTTCTTTTCCTGTGACACAGGGGTGCTCATCCTCCTCGACGGGTTAGGTAGAAGAAGTTGGAACATTGGTTGTACTGTCCTTGCCCACCTCTACCACCTCAGAGGTGGTATTAGTCCTCGAGCCAGAAGGGGCAGACTCTCGGATGGCAGGGGGTAGTACACACTCTCTACCTTCCTAAGTACAGATGAAACCTCAACCCTAGCTTGGTTGAGAGCTTCAGTCCACACTTGGGAGCAGTAGGTCATGTAGACCCTCGAGTCCTCAGCCCTGAGGGATTCTTCGGTCTCCACCACTCCTAAGCCGTATCCATCTTGCTCGGCCTAATCCCGAGCCTTCTCAGCCAATTCCCTTGCCTTCTTGATCTCCTCCAATTTCTTTTTAAGAGTTGTGATCTGAGTTTTGGAGGTAGCCAGCTGATCCTCAGCTTGCTTCTCAGCGCTGTCAAGAGCAGCCACAACACTTTTTCACTCCCTTTCCTCCTTTATCAACTTCTTCTTCAGCTCTTGAATACTTCTCTCAGCCACATTAAAGGCCTCCATGGCAGCATTGCGCCTTCCCTCCTCCTCTTTCATCTGCCGGTGGTAGTAGTTGGTTATCTCCTCTACCTGGAAAGTGGCTTGAACAGCATGCCGAGGAAAGAAGCAGGGATTAGAAAAAGAAAGTGGAGAAAGAAATTAAAGAAAAAAGGAAGAGAGAGAAGAAAAATGGGCTAGTAAGAGGACATACCATGGCAAGATATCTCTTGAGGCTGAGGAAGACCTCATGTCCCGCAGCTCGGCCATATCCTCCAGGAGCAGCAGAGCTTGCTCCATCGCATTGGCCACGTAGCCGGTTGTTCCTCCTTGGAAGTTCCTAATGGAGGCATTGGCTAGCAGAGGGGCCTCATCTAGCATTGGGGCAGGAAGCTAGGCTAGAGGCCCGATGTAACATCCCGTGAGTTTTAAAAAAAAAAAAAAAAAAAAAAAAAAAAAGGTAAGTCAGAATTTTTGTGGACCAATGTGCCCCCACCTAACCCCACTACCCATCACACAATCCACTCCCTCTTTTCTCTCTTTGGCCGGTCACTCCCACTCTTGTTCTCCTTTTCTTTTTCTTTTTCAGTCAACACAACACACATACACACACTCCTCTCCCTCACCCTCCCACTGGTACATTCCTCATCCTCACCTCTACCATTTTTTCCGGCAAAATCACTAGAAAATCCTCAAGAACATCACACCTTCACATAAGTTAATTGAGGTAAAAGTTTTAATCTCTTTTGATGAGTATTATGTTCTTATTTGAGGTTATTTTACCCAAGCTTTAATAATGATTTTCATGTGATTTAAGAGCTTTGGAAATGATATTCATGTGTTATACGTATGGGTTTTGGTCTTGGTGGATGTAATTGTTGAGTGAGTTCATGCTTTTTACAATGTTGGGTATCTAGGGCTTGTTATGGTGAAAATTTAGGGGTTTTGAGGTATATCTTGTGAAATGAAATTGTGAATATAATTTTATGGTTTATTTGGAGCTAGTTAAAGATCTAAATTGTTTGTTTGAAAGGATATTGTGATTTTGGTGTCATGGGTCTCTTGATGATGTTGTGAAAACCATGTGGAAACTATTTATAAATTATTGAGGTTTTAATGTTAGAAATAATACCTTGTATGATTCATAAGTATAATGGGAGTCTATGTCTTGTAAAGTAATTGGTTGAGAAACTTTGGAGATGGAAAATATTATTTGTGAGGCTAAATCTAGGCTTGCCTAATTTAGTGCTTATTTGGCAATTCCTAATATGTAGCTAGATACAATTTCAAGCTTTGTGCTCATTGTGATAGATTTGCTTGACATTGTTTAGGTTCTAGCTAATCTCCCCTTGGAGCTTGGAGAATTAGGATTTTGCGGTTGCTAGGTAAGTAGCTTTTTAATGGGTATTTTTGAAAAATAACCATATCTTATAAATATTGTTTTTGGGTCAAACACATTTTGGAAAATTAATGGTGGAACTATGTTTTTCTAAAAGGTGTTGTGTTATAACCCTACTATATATGATTATATATGAAAATGCATATTCTTATTGCATATGGGGGATTTGCATGATTTGTTAGCAAAGAAAAGACTAGCATCTTTGATTAAATTCTAGAAAATGCCTATTATGGATTTATTGCATTATTTGCAAAAATATAAAGATGCTTTATCTTGGCCTATGTTATTTGGGAAGTTAATACAAAATCTCTTTGGCAAGAAATAAGTTGAAGGCATTGAGAACCTTGTGAATATCTTGGGCATTCAAATGTTTTATGAAACTACTTAGAAGTGAAATTATTTATTTTGAATTAAAGTTATGTGAGCTCTTTATGTTCTACCCATGTGCTGTGACATGTGATTACTCGGTGATTACCTAGCTAGATACTATAGTCTGTGTGACATTAGTATCTTAGCACCCGTCTTTGTGATGGTTATTAGTTCCGGCTTTGTGTCGGCGATGAGTTCCGGCTTTGTGTCGGCAGTTTAGTTCCGGCTTTGTGTCGGCAATGAGTTCCGGCTTTGTGTCGGCGATTATCATGTGGCCTTGGGTTAGATTTTCTGGTTTGGAACGGTGTGTTATTGCTCACAGTATAGTAAGTAGTTTCATGTTGAGATATTTTGAGGAATATATAGTATGTAATCTCATGAGAACATTTTGAGAAGCTTTGTGCTGTGTCAATTTATTCATTATTGTCATATTATTTTTGGGAAATGGTTTTGTAGAAACTATTTGGAAACTCCCGAATTAAAAGCATGATTTGTAAATTGTTACCATCATGAAACTCGCATTTCCCCACCCCCTTTAATTATGCTACTTATTGGGTTTTGTCTCATTCCATTATTTTTATAACTTTTCAGAGTAGGCAACAATCTTTTGAGACAGCTTTTTGGTGGCTAATAGTAGTTAGACTAACTACTGATGGAGGCTGAATTTTTGTGTAATGGATATATTAGATGGTGTACATCTTAGTCTAGGCTTGACTCATTCTTTTGTATATTATAGTGGTTATGACTGTATTTCCACTGTTGGGACAAGTTGTTGTTATGTAATTGTTGTTTTCAGACCTCTATTCTTTTGTGGCCTATGGTCCTTGTAATTAATGCTTAGAGCTCTGACTTACTCTGAAAGTATATTCTATGGGATGATTATGATAATCCTTGTTGTTGGCACTCGATAATAATTATGTGGATTGAATTGTCAAAAAGGAAAAATTTACAGGTACTTGAGACGTCTCTCTCATGTTTTGGACCCTTTGGGGTTTGGGGCGTGACACCCGACCTAAGGATCACTCCTCTTCTCAACACCCTTCTGCCCTACCTTGGCTTACTTACCCACTCTCTGAGCCTCATCCTCTTAGGGAGGGTGGGTTTTTCCAACTCCCACCACCTCCTTGCCCTTTGGCTCCCTCTTTATTTTTAGGCCGGTAGGTTGGAAGGGCAAGGTAGGTTGGGGGGGGGGGGGGGGGAGGGGTGGGAGGCTTACTCTGGGCAAGGTAGTTCTTAATGATTTTTATCTTTCTCTTCAATCTTCATGCACGGTAACTTAATTAATCAATTTTTGTGGGTTCTTGTTATCTCAATTAGTAAAGTTTCTAACGGTTAAATAAGAAATTTGGGATTAAATCCATACCTATACCAAAAACCGATTAATGTCTTGATCTAATAATAAAATGTTATTATCAAGAGCGAACGCCACGAGTTGAAATCTCTCAACAAATAATAATAATCCATTTCATTTGAACATTATTTGGGGAAAATAAAAAATAAGAAGCAAAAAGAGCATTTTATATTTACGTATCTAAGTGGGATTATACTGCATTGAAGACTTGCCTATATACGTGATTATATTTTCCCATATTCCATTTCAATATACAACAAGTATCTAATTCGTAATTCTACTCTTTATATACATTAAAAAATATAGATTTACTTTTTTAATTTTTTGGGAAGCTAGGGGTATATTAGTAAAGTCTCCCAAAACCCTAGCTTTTATTAATCCTCACTGTTCATTTATCTTTCTATGCGTTCATCTTTCACCGCCGACTTTTACGCCCCGATCTCTGCCGACTTCTACGCCCCGATTTCTACGCCTACTGTGAGAGGTACTATTACAACATTCTTCTTCGATTTTAATTTTGAAAAAAGAAAATCATCTATTTTGAAAATTTTGTGATAGTTTAAGATAATTACATGATATGGATTGTTAATTATCTAGTTTTTCCTTTTGATTTAATGATTTTGTGATTAATTTAATGATTTTATGATTGTTTCATTTGTTTGGTTAGATGAAATGTTGTTAGCTCTGTGTAGATCGGGCAATGAAGTGTAAATTAGAGTATATTTTCTGAATATGAGCTTCTTGGTCACATCTCCATTTTTTTAAGTAAAAGCAATACAACAATAAATGTGTCATAAGCGGAAAGAGTCTAAAATGGATCTTCAAAATTTTGAAAGCTTGTTTGCTACTTTTTCCTTAAGAGAGTCCTTCAGATTTCAAAAATGGTCATCGTTGTCACGAAGCAACAACTATTTTTGGAGAGATACTTGGAACATTCAATGTGCCTCTATGTATAATATTCTGTGAATTATTAAAACAATTATGCTAGCTAAGATAGAACGCTTGGTGTTGGTTTGCAGAACTTAAATGCTTGTATTTATGAATTAGGTTTTGATGCTCCTACAGTGTAGGTTTAAGTTTTGTGTGAGGTGATATAATTGGGTTGAAAAAATTCCATTGAGGAATTTTGGGGAATGGGATCCCCACAGTCAACCTACCCTATTGCCATACCTAATTATATTGCTTTATCATATCCCCCATGCTTGCTAGAAATCAACATATAGTAATGACTATCTGATTTATAAATTGTTTTTAGATTTTTTTTAATGAGTTTATGGATTGGATAGTGATTGACATTTAATTTATACAAAATATGGTACGTAAGTTAAGAACACATTAAAACATGTAATCCAATGGTACTTATCCACAAAAAAAAAAAAGTGTAATCCAACTGTGGAATTGTTAAAAAAACTAATTTAGTTGATACTTATAAAGTGGTGTAATATTAACAAAGAGTTATCCTAGGTGTAATTAAAAATCAAGGTCCTAAGCGGCTAAGCCGTATATATTTGCTTCTTTTGGAACTATGTGATGAGCTATGATAAGCTAAATACATAAGCATGACAAAAGGGAAATAAAGTTTAACACCCAAGGCCTTGATTGGTCAGACTAAGATCAGAGACTTACAGCATTAGTAAAATCACTTATCTAGGTAAGGGCCTTCATATAGGTCAAACCATGAATGTGTGTGTGTGTGTTAGAGTGATATATGCGGTTATATTTCAATCATGTTTACATCACTCAATAACTTATCATCTTATGACCCAACTCTGTTAAGGAGTACATAGAGAGGGTAAGAGAATGTGATGCCCGTTCAAAGAGTCTTCAAGAAGAGAAACTTGAGATTAGGCAGAGAAATCTCCTGTTCCTCAAATGTGTGTTGATTAAGCTCCTTCTAAATACACCTCATAAGACATGCTGGAACTGCCCTCCAAACTCTCACATATCTTTGAACTACCCTTACACCTTCCCAAGATTTCAGTATGGTGTCAACAGAGTCTGGCATAACCCAGTCAATCCTAACTAGAAAAAATATGAATGCCCATAGATCATAGACATGAGGACAATGCAGCAGCTAATGAATTAATAGATTCCCCATCAGATCTACAAAGACCTTGTGCCTCGGTTCTGCCAAGGTCGCCCAAATATCCAAAAAAATGAAACATGACAGGAGAATGATGCTCTCAGGCTGTTGATCCCCTCATACCTTAAATACCTAATGTAGTATAATGAAGTATAAGTGAAATCAACAGGGTAATGTTACAAAACGGATGTCATGGGGTTCCGAACACCTTCCGTGGACCCAAACCTCTATCTATGGTTTGCAGACATATATTTCTCACCTTAGATTAGGAGATTTGACACCCTCCCTGCCTTAGTTTGGTAATTAAAATATAGTTGGCCATTCATACCTATAAACCTTATGATTGTTGGGGACTTTACGAATCCATTATACTTGTGGAGTGACCATCGCACCAAGGGTGTGTGGTAGTATGTACTCCATAATTTTTAAAAAACTTTCTTGAGGGAAGTTTTTAAAACTTTTTAATTGTTACATTTATGGGTTCATCCCAACCTTTCATATGTTGACATGGTTGTTACCAAAATGTATGAAACTCTTACTCTTCTATGACTATTCCCCTTCCTCAACAAAACTTGTAAAATCAAGTGTGTGTGTATATATATCTCAAATTTGCATTATCTCAATGACTCTTAGGAATTGCAATGGGGTAATTAGCTTTACCACCGTTTTTTACATTTTTTTTTAATCTCCACCGTCAATGATTTTTCTCTTTAATTCTTGATTTCTCTCTAACATTATTCTTCGATATATTTTTATGTTCTTAGATCAAATATTTCTTCAATGATCATATTTTCAGCTCACATATTTCTTAATTTCTATGTATTTAGAATTTCAAGTTGAACGGTTATTTTGTGGCCAAAGGAAGATTATTTTTCTATGAACTTCAAAACGGTTATTATTTTGAGGTTAGCTCACATATTTCTTCAACGTATATTCATGTTCTCAACTCACATATTTCTTTCTATGTATTTATAATTTCAGGTTGAACGATTATTTTGTGGCCAAAGGTTATTTCTTTCTAGGTTGGTCTGTATCACTTTTTGTGTGGCATTTATCTTTCTTTCTTTTTTCTTTTTTTGGGTATGCTTTTCTTACAGGATTTGCCAAGGTTCCTATGATGCTGCATTGATTTAAGCTTAGGATGACTGGGATGAGAAGCATGGTTTAGAAAATGATTACTATAAATTACCATTAAAAAACCATGTTGCTTATTGTTTCCATGACTTTTGCTGTTTCTACTTCATATGCAAATAAGACACATGCAAACACATATTGTCATTGATTTTTATTTATTTTTTTTTTTTTTGTAATTATTTTCATGTAGAGTTTTTTATTTTGTGCATGTGTTATGTATATTTATTGTCTACATTTAGCCTAATACTTTTGACTAGTAATTTGAAAAGTAAATTTATAAACTATATAGTTTGTAGAACAAGTGTTGCACAAATCTATTTTGTTGGGACAAAAATTGATGCAAGAGTTGGTATGTCGTTAGAATGCAATGAATAAATAATGTGATCCTAAGACTCTATAACTATAAGTTTACAGTGCATAATAGTCGATCCCTTAACTTTATTCCTATAGTTTACAAGACTTGTTGTAAACTGGAGCTATAAAAAGGGTGCCAATATTCTGCACAAATAATAATTATTCTAGTTCAAATTTTTTATTTTTTTTTTTTGGATTTTTGATGTTTCGAAGATATCATTTAGCAGTGAAGATAAAATTAAACTCAATTTTCTTTCTTTCTTCAAGTTAATTTTGCAATAAAACCAAAGCAAATAATATTGCTTTGACTGTACAGTTATCACTACAGACTAGAACAAACATTTTGACAAACACCTACCGTGCATAACTATAAACTATCACAGAAAGTTCTAAATTTCAGATAATTTACCACTCATATAAACAATTGCATCTTCCCAAATAATAGGAATTCAATCTTAACAGCCAATATGAAAAACTTCAAAACCACAGCCCAAAATGTCATTGAAAAAATCAATACAAATATGACTGAATATTTACACACCTCACCGGCAGTGACCACAAAATGAAGTAAATATTTTTCAATTTCGTTTTTCCAATGGTTTTAATTTATTGTTGTATTGGTGTGATGCCACGATTTAACGTTGGGAAGTAGGAATTAAGATTACACAAGCCAAATTCAAAAAGAGAGAAAGAGAAGAGCAGCTCACTATCGGTATGGCCGCCGCCGTCACTGCCGCCGCCTGGGTTCACGATGTGAGCCGATGGTTTATCTGAGTTCAGTCTGAGCTGAGGGGTTTGGGTTAGGGAGGTTTGGGTTCATGGGGCTAGGGAGGTGTGAGTTCTTTGTGTTCTTTGTTTTTAGATTTTAGAATTTAGCCTGTCGTTTAGGCTAGAGATTTTTGTTTTAAGTTTATGGCGAAAATGGGTAATTACCCATTAAAAACAAACTATTTAGTTAATAGGATCCGTTTACAAACTATATATATTTTTAGCAACTCGAGTCTTAAAGACTCGATTTTGGGCCCCTAAATCGAGCGTCTAAGGCTCGATTTTCATGGGTTGTTCCTGTCTAATGTGGCCCTTTTTCCACGTGGCGTCTACATGAAAATCAAGTTTCTAAGACTCGATTTTCATTTAAAACGGGCAGCAGGAAAACCACAGCAACGCGTTCATCAGAGAAGAAAGGAAAAAAAAAAAAAAAAAAAACCAGAGAAGAATGTTCATCAGAGAAGAAAGAAAAAAAAAAAAAAAAAACCCAGATCGCACCGCGAAGAGAAGAAAGAAAAAAAAAAAAAAAAAAAAACCAGATCGCACCGCGACCTGGGTCGCGCGGCGACCTGGTCGCGCACGGCCTGGGTCGCCGGCCTGGATCTGTCTGTGTCGCCATTCCTTCTTCTTCTTCTTCTTCTCTTTCTTTTTTTTTTTCTTTCTTTCTGCCTTTTTTTCCGCGGTTTCTGCATTTTGGGTTGGGGTCATTAATATTTTATTTTTGGGTTGGAAATCAAGTCTCTAAGACTCGATTTCCATGTAGACGCCACCTGGATAAACTGCCACATCAGACATGAACAACCTATGAAAATCGAGCCTTAGAGGGTCGATTTAGGGGTCCAAAATCGAGTCTTTGAGACTCGAGTTGCTAAAAATATATATAGTTTGTATGCCATTGAGGAATTTTGGGGAATGGGATCCCCACAGTCAACCTACCCTATTGCCATACCTAATTATATTGCTTTATCATATCCCCCATGCTTGCTAGAAATCAACATATAGTAATGACTTGTGGAGTGACCATCACACCAAGAGAGTGCAGTGGTATAATCCTAGCTTTTATTAATCCTCAATGTTCATTTATCTTTCTATGCAATCCTCTTTCATCGCCGACTTTTACGCCCCGATTTCTGCCGACTTCTACGCCCCGATTTCTACGCCTACTGTGATAGGTACTATTACAACATTCGTCTTCTATTTTAATTTTGAAAAAAGAAA
>JAPQVW010000354.1:0-31298 GCA_028535905.1 Quercus berberidifolia | reverse complement strand
AGCCTGTAAACTTTCTTTTACAGAAAATTAAAAAATCTCTCATAGCATTGATTCAAAAATATTCGTACAAGCTTCCTGAAACCAAAAATCTTAGACCTAGATTAAATCAAAAACCTACGACGACAATCGATACTTCTACTGCGGTCGGCGGGAAAGGATGAGTAAGTGGGAAGTTGTTCAAGAGCTTCATAGGAAATGTTCGTAACGTTTCCCACAAAGACGATTCATACAAAAAGGATTGGATGATACCTGGCAAATTGATTTAATTGATATGCAAAAGTATTTTAAATATAATAATGTGATTTAAATATATTCTAACTTGTATGGATACATTTTCTAAATATGTATGGGTTCAAGCGATTAAGACAAAATCTGCTGAAAATGTAACAGAGGCAATGTCGAATCTATGGAAAGATGGAAAAAGAGTACCTAAGAACATTCAATCTGATGATGGAAGGGAGTTTTTCAATGAAAAATTTCAATCTTTGATGAGGAAATATAACATTAACCATTACTCTACATACAGCGTGATGAAAGCTTCCATAGTTGAGAGATTCATCAGAACTATTAAGCATTGGTTATGGCAAAAATTTTCTTACAACGGTTCCTACAAATGGGTTGGACATACATTATCCGAACAAATAAAAAGATATAACAATAAAGTACATAGAACTATCAAGGTTGCTCCAGCTTCGGTGAATCATACGAATGCTAATGCCCTCTTATCTAATATTTACAATTTTATCAAAGCGCGACCTACACCTAAATTCTCAAATAGTGATTATGTGAGGATAAGTAAATATAAATCAATATTTTCAAAGGGTTACACTGGAAATTGGAGTTCGGAAATATTTCAAGTGGTGAAACTGAATACAACCTAACCTAACCTAACCCTATTACTTATCAACTGCAAGATGAAAATAAACAAGTAATTTTAGGTGAATTTTATGAGCAAGAATTGCAAAAAGCGAAGTATCCTGATATTTCATCAGCATCAGTATCAGCTCGTGTCGCGAGTCGCCATCTCGGATGAGCGGGTGCTGGAGCTGGAGGAACGCTATACCGGGACACAGAGATACTGAGAAATCAGGTCCAAAAATTGGAAGAGCAAATGAATTCCAAGCGCAGGCATACCTACGTAATGAGATCGTATTTTATAAGTATCCCGAATCGTCGAGTGAAAACTTGCAACATATCGCTCTTGTTGCGGCTAAGAAACTAGGTGTTGAGATCAAAGACACGGACATAGACTGGGTATTGCACGCTGCTCTTAAAAAGACATCCAACACCTCTACGACCACCAACTTCACCCGCCCGTTCGTCTTGCGCCTTCTAAGACGAGTCAAGCGGGACGAGTTTCTGAGAGGAGTAAAGACACACAAATCCGTTACGACCAAAGATCTTGGCATAGACGACCAGTCCAAAAGGGTTTATTTTAACGATAGACTGACTAAGGAGAATCGCCAGTTGTTTCGGGAGACCAGTAGCCGTGTTGCTGCTGCCGGCTTTAAATTTTGTTGGACAAACTCGGGATCGGTTTTCTTGCGTAGACGTGAAGGCCCAGCTTTACTCGTACGGAGCATCGCGGATCTGGAAGACAAGCTCCGGCCCAATAATGATACAACAGCGGCCTCATAATAACTACAAGATACTTTTTAATCCATATCTACTATTATTGTTTTTTCTATTTTTGCATGGTACTTGTATATTGATTTTGTCTTATAATCTGGCCATTCTTAGTTACTCAGTAAGCATGCTAAATTCATTTGATTTAATTTACAAAACAATTCATGTATTAATTGTCACATACTTTCCCTCCCCTACCATCCCTGATACAGTTAACTCGTACACAGTTAAGCGATGTAAGGCGGCGTCAAAATATCACCTCAACTATTTCTCTTTCTCAGGTGTAATTTTTCACCTATGGCCACTTTAGAGTTATTATCCGAAATTGACGAAACTCTTAATATCGCCTCCTTGATACTCCTGAATTATGTAGGAAAGTTTAGGAAAAAAGTATATATTAAAACTGTTGACCTTTAACATTCGAAGTCTTCAAAAGAATTTTGACGAGTTTCTTATAGCTCTAGCGAGTTTCTCAATCAATTTGACGTAATTATCCTAACGGAGTGTCATCTAGGGTCTTGCCCATTAATTAGGTCCATACCAGGCTACTCTCACTATGGAACTTCGCGTATTATAATAAGGCCGGTGGCGTGATCGCCTATATTCGCTCTGACTGAATGTGAGCGTCAGTGAACCAAACATAGTAGAGGCGGACTCCCTATTGGTTAAATTACCTAACTCCAAACTCATACTTGGCCTCTACAGGTCCCCTTCTTTTGTCAACACTGAAATTTTTTTGTGCTCTCTCGACTATTTGGTTAAACAAAACTCCACCTCTAAAAACCATATCATAATTGCTGGAGACATTAATATTATTCAAGACGACGATTCGGTTTCTAGTGCTCGAGAAGATTACTTGTGCTCTATGGCTGAGCTGGGATTCAAACACGTCATTAATGTTTAGACGAGACCGTCATCTGGTAGCTGTGTTGACCACATTTTTGTTAGCGCAAAATCTCGTGCATTGGGTGTCGTATGCAAGTCGGCTATCAGCCTATCACTGACCATTACCTAGTTATGGCTGGGATTGATGGTTCGCTCCTGCTAAACGTCGCCCTAACACTATAACTAAGGTTGACTATGATGCCTTAGCACTCGATTTAGAAAACGTTGATTGGTCTGATATCATGAACTCTGCGGATGCCTCAACAACAGCCGCGCTACTCACTAGTAAGCTCGAAGAGATGGTGAAACTCAACTCAGGAAGTCGTACAATTAGCCGTCGTAAGCATAAAAACAAGGACTGGATTACTCCGGAACTTATAAATCCATGAGACACAGAGATGCTCTACATCTCAGAGCCAACAAACACCCGGGTAACCCGGAATTCCGAGCCAATTATAACGCCTATCAAAATTTTTACAGGTCCATGGTAAGAAACGCTAAAACTTCATATAATAAAGAACTGTTCCTTAAATATAAAAGCAATTCCTTTAAATTATGGAAAACTATCAAAACTGTTTGTGAATTACCTAAACGAAAAGACTGCTCTAATGATTTGCTTAACATCGAGCTTTCCCCCTCAGAGTCATTAGACGTCTGTACCGATTATTTTGTTAATGCTGGTCAAACCCTAGCTAATTCTATTCTGACCAAACTAAATAAATCTCAGGACGCGCTTACCGCTGAGGTTAGCATTACTTCTGATTTCTCGCACTCATTTTTCATGGCCCCCACCGACTGCTGTGAGATCAACACCATTATTGGTGCCCTAAAATGCAATAGCGCCCCAGGTAAAGATGGTCTCTCCAATCAATTCTTGAAAACTTTTAGTAGCTCATTTATAGAGCCTCTGTGTCATGTGCTTAACTTAAGCTTTACTGGCGTATTTCCCCAATGCTGGAAGATCGCCTCAGTAATACCGATCCATAAAGATGGTTCTGCGGTCTCTCCTGCTAACTTTCGCCCCATCTCACTCTTACCAGTTTTCTCAAAAATCTTAAGAGAAAATTGTTAGCAAGAGACTTAACAGCTTTCTGGAGCAAAACAAGATCTTGTCGCCGTATCAATTCGGCTTCAGAAAAGGGAAGTCGACGGAGGACGCCATGCACTATCTCCTTGACTTTGTTGCATCCGCTTTAGATAATAATAAAAAATGCATCGGTGTCTTCCTAGACTTAGCAAAGGCGTTTGATACGGTCTCTCCCAAAATCCTGCTGCGAAAGCTTGAGTGCTTGGGGGTAAGAGGAATAACCTTGCAATGGTTTGAGAGCTATTTGTCGGAGAGAGCACAATGTGTTTCAGTAGCCGGTCACTCCAGTGACATCCGGGGTGTATGCTTTGGGGTGCCCCAGGGTAGCATCCTGGGTCCTACGTTATTTTCACGGTATATTAATGATATAATCTCTTTGTTTGGTGATCTTACTCGGACTCAGAGCCTCTGCTATGCAGACGACACAGCGATTGTTGTTCAGGGTGACTCTTGGGAGGAGGTCTCGCAGCTCGTGGAGGAAGTTCTAGCACGCGTTGTTACCTGGCTCGACTCTAATTTGCTCACACTTAACGCCAGCAAAACAAAATACGTGTGCTTCCATAAAACTGCTGCCTCAAGTCCACCCAGTTCACTGACATTGCGTATTCACAAATGTGGCTTTTCAAACAATCCCCAGTTGTGTTCTCTTTCGTGCTCAGAGATTGAACGCTCTACCTGTTTCAAATATTTAGGAATCCAGCTGGATGAAAATCTATCTTTTCGACAGCATATAAATGCTCTCTCTGGTAGAGTTAGAAAGCTCATTCACATCATGAAGCTTCTACGTGAAGGCGCGGACAATGACACTCTCATGACTGTGTATTCACACGCTGTGTGTCACATGTTTTGTAATTTTTCTTTATTTTGTTTGTTAATTTAATCTAAGTGTGCAATAAAGAATTTTCTATCTATCTATCTATCTATTCGGCTCTCTGTCAGTCGATCATGTGCTATTGCATTACGGCCTGGGGTGGTGCCGCCAAATCAATTATGATTAAAATCGAGCGAGCTCACAGGTCTGTTCTGAAAGTTATGTTTCGAAAACCATTGAGATTCCCAACTGTAACTCTTCACTCCGAAACACAAACTTTAACTGTCCGTCAACTTTATGTCTCAGGCGTCGTCTCCTCTTTCCACAAGATCTTTTCCTCACGTGCCCCTTCTAACAGTCGTCGTGTGAAAATCAAGGTCCCCGCATTAAAACCGCATTCGCGAAGCGTTTCCGCAACTTTGCTTTCCCATTTATTTATCAGCGTGCGATCAAACACTGCAACTTATCCTGTGCTCTATATGGCGTTAAGGAGAAGATCAGAAGGTGGCTCCTCACACTTGACTACGACGCTACTGAAGATCTCTTAAATATTTTAAGCTGATTTAAATCTCCACTGCCCCCCCCCCCTTTTCCTATATTTTATGTGACATGTTTCCGTCAGATAATACAGCTTATAAGCTTGTTTTTATTTAGGTAAGTTTGCTATTTCTTTTATTTAGACTTTTTATTTAATTTCAATGTAGCATTTTAGACTTTTTATTTCATTTCAGTGTAATAGTTAATTATTACCTTAACTTAGTTAAATCAGTATTTGTTTGTTTGTCCTTGCTCTGTACACTAATCTATGAACAGTTAACCTATTATTGTAAACAGGCCTCCCGCGACACAGGCTTGCCTCGTGCGGGGACCCACCAGCAGCCCCGATTACGGTATTATTTTAGTTTGGCTAAACGCTCAGACGTTGACGTGTGAACCGCTATGAGCGTCTGAGTCGGTGCGCTGATACGTTATTCGTATTACCGTAAACTTCAAAATCAAATGACAGATAATTGAAAGCGTCTAAAGCCTTTAATTTCAAACGTTTGAAACGTAAGATAAAACGTGTGAGCCGTTCAAATAACGATTTAGACAACAATTATCTGTCATTTGATTTTGAAGTTTACGGTAATACGAATAACGTATCAGCGCACCGACTCAGACGCTCATAGCGGTTCACACGTCAACGTCTGAGCGTTTAGCCAAACTAAAATAATACCGTAATCGGGCTGCAGCAACTGTATGGTTAAAATAAGTTTTTCTGGCAAATAAAATATTTTGTATTTTTTTTTAATTTTTTTATTGGAAAAGGTGTTGAAAAGGAAAGGAAATAAAGTCCTAGTGAAGTGTTTAGGTATGGAGTCTACGAGTTGGATAGATAAAGAAAACAAGATTGATTGAATAAATGATTTTTTAATACAGCAACTTAACCTATCGATTACATATTCAACTGATACTATTACATAACCTATTGATTTATAAAAATTGATTATAATATATAAGTACCTTTGTTGATTTTGATTATTATGTTAAACCTGAATTGTCTTTAAGATATCTACGTAACCAACGTCCGAAAGCTGACACTTCAACCTTAGGTACTATAATACAATGTGGTGTACGATTTTGGTTTTTAAACATTGTGTGTCTATTGCTCTAAACGGTTGCTCACAAGAGGAGGGAAAATTTAAAGCTACTGAAAATAAGATACCTATATTTATCACAAAAGTGCATAGACTCATCTGAAAGAGATATAACTGAGTAGGTACGTGTATAATAAAACAAAAGAACGGATTTCTTTGGAGAAAATTGTATTTAAACGAGAAAAGGATCACAGGGCCTACAAGTTTTTCGTGTCGGAAAAAAATTATCATTATTTTTGGATGACAAGCTGTGGCCTCAAGGAATAATCTTTCGCCGTTTTATACACTTCAAGCCAAGAAATGTGAACGGTGGTGACACTGTAGCTGGCTCTTCTCAATCCAATGTTTGATAGACCATTATCAACAGCATCAGTATATGAGCTAGTCAGCATTAATTGTAAAAATGTTATGAGATCAGTTGAACATATACGAAGGCTATGCGCAACAGCGCACATAATTGGACTACAAGAGACCTGGCTGCTGCCGGAGGACGTTCCATTCCTTAGCACTATTCATCCTGACTTCGCCTACACCGGGACGTCGGCGATAGATACGTCTGCCGGTATGATTGTCGGGCGGCCCTATAGAGGAGTAGCGCTGCTGTGGAATAAAAGTGTGTTCCAAAATGTTTCAGTGGTACAGTGTGGTCACCCGCGTGTGTGTGCTATTAAAGTTTTCTTAGCGCAAAAGTCGTTTTTGGTGATTAATGTGTATATGCCTACCGATAAAGTGACGAACTTAGTTGAGTTTACGGATTGTCTGAGCCTGGTGAGTGCTATAATAAATATTAAGAACACTGAATCGGTATACATACTAAGTGACTTTAATGCGCATCTTATACACAATTTTTAAAGAATTGATTAGTTTCTGCAGTGAACAAGACTGGGTATGTGTGGATGTGGACATATTAGGCTTGCACTCAGACACTTATACATTTGTTAGTGATCTAGAAGATGGTTGGATCACTGCATTGTGTCTAAGTCAGCTGTTCAGTCAGTGTTAAATGTGTACGTACAATATGACGTCTTGTGGTCAGATCATTTACCTGTTATTTTAGAATGTGATTTAAATGTAATTAAGCCAAAAATAGTAGAAAATCAAAGCATTAATAATAATACTAATAAAATAATATGGGGGGAAAGAAAATTGGACCAAATAGAACAATATTATAAAATGTGTCATGATAAGTTAAGATTAATAGATTTCCCTAGTGAGTTGACATTATGTAGTGATTATAAATGCAATAAATTAGAACATAGGTGTATTATTGACATATTGTATAATAAAATTGTTAATGTCTTATGTCAAGCGGCGATCAGTAGTAACGTTAAATATATTACTCGAAAATGTAAAAGAAAACCTATTGCGGGATGGAATAGGTATGTTAGTGATGCGCATAGGGAGGCCAGGTTGAAGTTTCAGATCTGGGCTAACTCTGGAAAACCTATTTCTGGTCGTGTGCATACCAATATGAATGAAAGTCGGAAGATCTTTAAAGCAAAGTTAAGATGGTGTCAAACCAATAGCGACCAAATAAAAATGGATAACATAACAGCGCAACATTTAAAGCAAGATTTTCGTAGTTTTGGAAATCCACCAATAAACTCAGGGGGGTGAAGTTGGTACTTTGAGTCTGGATGGGTACATGTAGATGCCGAACTATATGTGCTCTATAAAATGCCCCGAAACTCACTGCAATACAATTTGGGTGGCGAAGTATTCAAGAATGCAGGTACGAGCCAGTCCGATTTGTCCACGTCCCCGCCGTACCCTCTGGGACCTTCTGCGACCGTGCCCTGGCACGTCACCACCCTAGAGATCACAGATGCTAAGGACAAAAGGGCACAAGGCGGGTAACTGGCGCCTTCAAACCAGTTCTGAACGGCAGGGAAGATACCTGAAAGAAAACGGAGCGCGGTCTTATCGCTCGAAGGTGGCAGCCCCACCAGAGACCTAGGGTACAGGGGATTAATCATTCACTTACATACCTGAAACAAACAAACTGATTATGAAAGGAAAAAGTAAATTAACGGACCGATCTCAAACCAAAGACCAGGCAATGCAAAAACGGCTAACGAATTTAAGCTTTGTACATGGAACATTAGAACGCTAAACAGGCCAGCAGGCTTTCAGCTTTTATGCCAACAACTTACACAACATGGCGCGGATCTTACTGCGGTACAAGAACTGAGATGGAAGGGAAGGGGAGTCATTGTCAGTTGTCATCAAAAACCAGATTTTACCATCTATTACAGTGGACACGAACAGCACACTTTCGGTACGGATTTGTCGTTGGCAAACGGTTAAAAGACCATATTATAGATTTTGAACCCATAAGTGAGCGATTATGCAAAATAAGACTAAAAGGTAAATTTCATAATTACACCATCATAAATGTCCACGCCCCTACCGAAGATAGCGACCCAGAGGAAAAGGAAAAATGGTACTTTGAAGTTTGAGGTGGAAAGTACGTACATAAAATCTCCCAGAGGTGACATAAAAATTATAATCGGAGATTTAAATGCGAAGTTAGGAAAGGAAGACGTGTATCAGCCGACCACCGGAAAACAGAGCTTGCACGAAGTTACTAATGACAATGGTACAAGATTGATTGACCTCGCATCATCCTTATGCATGACTATAGGTACATATTTCCACATAAAGCCATCCATAAAGTCACGTGGGTCTCTAATGACGGACGCACAAAAAAACCAAATAGACGACATCTTAATAGACAAAAGACACTTCTCTAACCTCCTGGATGTCAGAAGCCACAGAGGGGCAAATATCGACTCAGATCATACTTTGGTGGTTTGTAAAATAAGAGCTCGTATTTCGAGAATCAAGTACAATAAAGCAAAAAGAGAACATAAGTATAATACAGATTCATTAAAGATAAATTCAGAAATCAAACAGACATTCACGGAAACAATTTGCAGAGAGCTACAGGCGGGAGATGGCGGAGTAGATATAGACGATACATCTAAATATTGGCACCACCTTAAAAGTTCACTCCTTGTTGCTGGTGAAGAACTGGGTAGGGCTGAAAAACCTCTTCGAAACACCTGGTTTGACCAAGACTCTCAACTAGCAACAAACAAAAAGAACGAGGCATACAGAAAACTTCAACAAAACCACACTCGCAAGCGCAAGGAGGAATACAGAAAACTAAGAAGGGAGGAGAAACATGTCCATAAAAAGAAAAAGAAAGCGATGGCAGAAAAGCAAATACTAGACATTGCAGAAAACTACTCTAGAAAAGATATGAAACAGTTTTACAAACAGGTCAATAGTGGGCGGAAGGAATTTAAGCCTAGAGTTATAGCCTGTAAAAGTAAAGAAGGCGAGCTTCTTAATGATAAAAACACCATTTTAGAGCGATGAGCTGAACACTTCCGAGAACTCCTAAATAGCACAACATCGGCAACAAGGCATGAGGAAATAACTCTACCAAATACCTAGCCTAGAAAACTCACTTGAACCCACATTAAAAGACGTAGAGCGAGCTATTATGAAGCTAAAAAACAATAAATCCCCGGGCATAGACTTTCGACATTGTAGGTGACTTCGTTTACCTTGGCTCCTTAGTAACTGATACAAATGAGGTAAACGCTGAAATCAATAGAAGAATTCTAGCCGCTAACAAGTGCTATTTCGGCTTACTTAAATCGCTATCTACAAGAACTAAAATCCTCCTGTACAAGACGCTGCTACGACCGGTCCTTACGTATGGCTCGGAGTGTTGGGTGCTAAGCAAGAAAACCGAAAACAGCCTACTCGTGTTTGAAAGGAAAATATTAAGACGAATCCTCGGCGCTGTACTGGATGGTGACTGTTGGCGAATAAGATACAACCATGAGCTTTACAACATTTTACCAAGAACCAAATGTCATAAAGTTTATAAAAGTAGGCCGTCTTCGATGGGCTGGTCATGTAGAAATAATGCAAGACGACAGAGCATCAAAGCGTCTTCTGCGTGCAAACCTGATGGCCGAAGACCCCCTGGAAGACCGAAACTCAGATGGCTCGATGGAATCCAACAAGACCTAAAGGCAATTGGAGTGACCGGCTGGCAGGAAAAAAGCCAAGAATAGGATCGCATGGAGAAATTTACTCGACCAGACCAAGGCCCACCCGCGGCTGTAGCGTCAGGATGATGATGACCAATAAACTCAACAGTAAACCGGGTCTCCCTGTGAGTGTTTCTAGTATCACAGATAATAAAGCCATAGCAGAAATGTTCAGGGAACACTTTACCGTGCACTCTCCATTAGGACCATCACAGTCGGTAATCGATGCGGGATCAAATGGCCAGGAATTAAAAACTAGGTTCACAGCGAAAGATGTACACAGAGTTATAAAGTCTATGTCACGTGGTAAATCCCCTGGCCATGATGGTCTCAGCATAGAACATCTAAAAAACGCGGGTCCTCATCTGCCCGGAATGCTTGCTATGTTCTATACCTTTTGTATAGGACATTCATACCTACCGGCTGAAATGATGAAAACTGTGGTGGTACCTATTGTTAAGAATAAGACCGGCGATACTAGTGACAAAAACAACTAGTATAGACCGATTTCGTTGGCCACTGTGGTAGCCAAGGTGCTGGACAGTCTGCTTGATGCTCAACTTAGTCATTATCTGACACTTAACGACAGCCAATTCGGTTTTAGACCAGGATTGTCAACAGATACGGCTATTTTGAGTTTGAAGCAGACTGTCAAGTACTACACCGATCGCAAAACTCCCATTCATGCCTGTTTCCTCGAGCTATCCAAAGCATTTGACCTGGTTAATTGTGACTTACTGTGGCAAAAGCTAAGTGAACTAGAAATGTCACCAGAACTTAATGAGATCTTTAAGTTCTGGTATCAAAACCAGGTCAATGTAGTGCGATGTTCAGGTGCTTACTCAGAGTCGCACAGGTTGGAGTGCGGAGTGAGGCAAGGGGGACTGATCTCCAAAGCTATTCAACCTGTATGTGGACGCGCTGGTGGGAGAGCTCAGCAGCACTCGTGTCGGTTGTCAAATTGACGGTGTCTGCATCAACAACATAAGCTATGCAGATGACATGGTGCTGTTGAGCGCATCCACGTGTGGTCTTGATAAATTATTAAAAATTTGCGAGAGGTACGCTGACGAACATGGACTAAAATACAATGTAAAGAAAAGTGAATGCATGGTTTTTCAGGCCAGAGGAAGTTGTCCCGTGTTTAACATACCACCCATAAAGTTATATGGAGCACCATTAAAGAGAGTAAGCCAATTTAAGTACCTGTAGGAGGGCGCTGTCTGTAAGAGCGAACATGATAGCCCGCAGGTTTGCGCGCTGCTCTAGAGAAGTAAAAACGACGCAAAAGCCTATTGTTCTAGTTTTTACACATGTAGCTTGTGGGTGAATCATACGCAAAAAACAGTACAGCGCCTTGCGTGTGCAATACAATAATGCGTTCAGAGTGCTGATGGGACTGCCTCGGTTATGTAGCGCGTCAGGGATGTTCGCCGAGGCGCGCGTGGACTGCTTCTACGCTACCATGCGCAAGCGGGGAGTATCTCTGGTGCGCAGGGTCCGAGCCAGCTCCAACAGCATTCTCAGCATGTTCACAAATAGGTTTGACAGCATTTATATTACACATTTGTAGTAATAACAATAACATAATGCATAACTTTTGTAAATCGTTTTTGTAAATCTTGTATTGTACCTATTTCTTTGTTTTGATTATTGTATTATTTTGTTTTAACGTTTGTAGATTAGTGTTATTATTTTTATGTGAATTTCATGTATCATATGGACATGTAGTCTGAAATAAAGATATTCAATTCAATTGAAATTTCGAATTTTGAAACACCCCTATAATAACCTCCACCTTAGGACAACCTAACCTTTCAATGTTATAATTTTTTAATCCCATTTCACCTAAAAAATTAAGTTCTTCTGCATCATTTTCTTGATCACAATTATCTTTTTTAAATATTAATTCACTTTTTGTACAATCTTCAAGGAAAGACCCAACCTCCACCAATTTATTCGGTTCTGAGGTGACCTCTTGTTTGATATCAATACTAGGTAGTGTTTCATCTTTGATGGTTACTTGCAAACCTGCATTAGAGACATTGTCATTGATGTTATTAAACTGCATAGCAGTTACAGACAAGTGTTGCTTCATGTTTAGGTTGACCTCAGTAACATAATCATAAGTTACCTGAAATAAACATTTTTATATTTACTATGCTTTCTTAGATGGTAAGTAAGTATTAAAAGTGTAGTATTTATAACTTATATAAATAATTAGTACCTCGAGACCCTTATTATAAAGATGACTGAAATCTTTTCAGATCTTCGAGCCATTTCTGAAAAGGTGTGGCATCTGAGCAGCTTCTGGTAACAAAAACAGCATAGAGCTCTGGGCCTTGAATCTTCAGTATTGAACTGAAACAAGCCATTCAAGATAATGCAGGACAAACTTGACTCACGGACATATACATACAACCAAACTTGTTGACTTATTGTTAGAAAGTATTCAATCAGTGCTTGAGCTAGAACTAAGTAAAATACATGGTCACGTAAAAACATGCTATTAACATTTACCCCATTCTTTCTAACTAGCTAAATCTGTACGGCTCGTACACCTCCTTTTGTCTATTTGAGAAATTTTAAAAAGCCCGAATCAAGCAAACTTCCTTCCTAAACCACATCCTCTGCGACAGTGAGTGTATGAATCACGCCAATCATACAATAGGAAAATATCGCAAATGACCACGTTTCATACCTTGCTATTAGACAGTTTTTCGTATAAAATTAAACGTGGTTTGTTTTCACTCTTTTTCACGGCATATAATCTCATATTGTCAGCGAAACAAATTCTACACACAGAAGACATTTTTATGTCTTTAGTTCACTTCAATGAGGATACAATACTACCGTAAGAAGAGGTTTCACATCAATAGAGCAAAATGAGTTTGCATAACGTCATGACGTCATGAGTAGGTTCCTCAAAATAGGCACTTTATCAACCACAATTTTGACAAACACACACACACACACTTGCATTCACACACACAGAGACAAAGCTACCTAGGACAAGGAATCAAGGCTACCAACACAAAAAAAAATAGGGATGTGCCGCTCCTAGTTCCATTTATCGATATCGATGAATAAGCAGCTCTACTAGATACCTTCAGTTGTAATTCATAAAATATTTTATTTTCTTTAGCATAAGGCTCAGTTTATTAAAATAAAAACACCATTTATCGTAACAAATTTATTTCAACAATCAAATCCGAAGCATAAGGTAGTGCCATAATCCCTACGCTGGCATGCAGGTTGGGGATCGCAGCTCGGCGCGGCGCGGCGGCGGTGGAATTGTTCTACAGGTACGCTGAAAGAGATAATTATCAATAGTTATTATGACATCGAATAAAATGTTATTTTTTCATGGATTTAACTGCATCGGCATAAATTTATATTTGTATATAGGCATCCTGCGTCATTGGGGTTAAATATCATACGGTTAAATTACACTCTAAAGAAAATACTTGGACTAGATTAGGTATCGATATCGATAATTGTCGTCGCACTACACTATCATTTAGGAGCCGGGCCTATTGATGAAATACAAGAATCTTGATATTTTGGCTTCAACAGATGTATTGGCCTGTTATTAAAATTGATTTTCTACTTACCACTCTTCATCCAGCAGAAATCAAATCAAGAAAATGTTGGATCGTTTTTGGCCATCTTTCCAGGCTGTTCGTAAACCACAAATTTCACAATTTCTATGCTTTATCGCAAAAGCTGCTATAAGGTAGCTATATGGCTTAAATACACGAGCTTTTATATACATCCGTACTTAGTTTATATACTTTACACTTGTTTATATAATATTAAACAAAATTTTCCAAAAATTTTCACAAGTGACTGACAAGTGATCATAGACTAGTGTCAAGTGCCTGACTGAAGAGTGAATGAAAGTGTGAATGAAAGAGTGATATAGACATAGACAAACATACTTCCTGATCCTAAGAGCAGGAAGTACGTCATATTCGCCATCAAAAAGGGTCCCAATGGCCATAGAAAATTTTGTCTATTCCTAGTTGCGACGAGCTGGTTCACTTTGAAATAATCAATGAACAATTCGCAGCATGCAGTGATGAATAAGGAATGCAGCTCGTCGCAACTAGGAATAGACAAAAATTTCTATGGCCATTGGGACCCTTTTTGATGGCGAATATGACGTACTTCCTGGGCTGCGATTACCCTAAATGTACACTTTGGTTAAGCGCTCAGACGCTGAACATGCGAGACGTTCGCAGCGGGTGAGACGCTCATAACGATCGATTGAGTTTTAGCGATCGAGAACTATAAGTGAAAAGTACCTCTAGAGGTACCTACTTTGTCTAAATCGTTATTTGAACGGCTCACACGTTTTATCTTACGTTTCAAACGTTGAAATTAAAGGCTTTAGACGCTTTCAATTATCTGTCATTTGATTTTGAAGTTTACGGTAATACGAATAACGTATCAGCGCACCGACTCAGACGCTCATAGCGGTTCACACGTCAACGTCTGAGCGTTTAGCCAAACTAAAATAATACCGTAATCGGGCTGCTGCTCTTAGGAGCAGGAAGTATGTTTGTCTATGTCTATGTCTATATCACTCTTTCATTCACACTTTCATTCACTCTTCAGTCAGGCACTTGACACTAGTCTATGGTCACTTGTGAAAATTTTTGGAAAATTTTGTTTATTATTATATAAACAAGTGTAAAGTATATAAACTAAGTACGGATGTGTATAAAAGCTCGTGTATTAAAGCCATATAGCTACCTTATAGCAGCTTTTGCGATAAAGCATAGAAATTGTTGGTTTAATTTTGTGGTTTACGAACAGCCTGGAAAGATGGCCAAAAACGATCCAACATTTTCTTTATTTGATTTCTGCTGGATGAAGAGTGGTAAATAGAAAATCAATTTTAATAACAGGCCAATACATCTGTTGAAGCCAAAATATCAAGATTCTTGTATTTCATCAATAGGGCCGGCTCCTAAATGATAGTGTAGTGCGACGACAATTATCGATATCGATACCTAATCTATTCCAAGTATTTTCTTTAGAGTGTAATTTAACCGTATGATATTTAACCCCAATGACGCAGGATGCCTATATACAAATATAAATTTATGCCGATGCAGTTAAATCCATAAAAAAATAACATTTTACTCGATGTCATAATAACTATTGATAATTATCTCTTTCAGCGTACCTGTAGAACAATTCCACCGCCGCGCCGCTCCAAGCTGCGATCCCCAACCTGCATACCAACGTAGGGATTATGGCACTACCTTATGCTTCGGATTTGATTGTTGAAATAAATTTGTTACGATAAATGGTGTTTTTATTTTAATAAACTGAGCCTTATGCTAAAGAAAATAAAATATTTTATGAATTACAACTGAAGGTATCTAGTAGAGCTGCTTATTCATCGATATCGATAAATGTGAACTAGGAGCGGCACATCCCTTTTTTTTTGGTGTTGGTAGCCTTGATTCCTTGTCCTTGGTAGCTTTGTCTCTGTGTGTGCGAATGCGTGTGTGTGTGTGTGTGTGCGTTTGTCAAAATTGTGGTTGATAAAGTGCCTATTTTGAGGAACCTACTATGACGTTATGCAAACTCATTTTGCTCTATGGATGTGAAACCTCTTCTTACGGTAGTATTGTATCCTCTTTGAAGGAATGAAAATAACTAACTACGAAGTACCACGAACCAAGCTCTATATCGAGTTCTATTAAACAACAGAATCAAAGAGGATACAATACAACAGAATTTGACTATTAAAATTTATAAAAAGAATAATTTAACATACAAAGAAACAAATAAACCAAGACGTCAAAACTGGCCTATGTTATTTACCCGTAATAGACGACTTTTTATGTTTTTACGAGGGCAATTCTTGCAATATAGGATAACTGATACAGTTCTTGGCCAGCACACGGTACTAGCCTTTTCACATTAAATTATAAAAAACAGGCGAAAGCTTTAACAGCCAATATGTATTGCTATATAAAAAAAATATTTTATTATCTAGTTTTTCATTTCAATTTATGATTCCACTATAAAGCCTATGCCACACAGGTGCGAATTTTTTGGTAGTTATTATTGCAATGCGTTATTGCAGTAATGCGTCCCGATTCCCGTACTTCTATCGCATCGTAGCAACTGCAGTGTGTCAAAAGATCGTATGCGTCCTAATACAAAATGTACTGAAAACAGTAGACGTGGTAAAAATGTATCTTTAGCGAGATTGGAACAATTGTATCTGGATCAGTGCCAAGTTCCGGATCAGTGATATGTTTCATTTGGAACATCATATCAGAGAGAGAAAGTAACACTAACAATTCATGTACCTACCTACGTTTAGTGAGTCAAACAACAATATTGGCAAATGAATCTTTTCTTGTAGGTTTTTCTTCCTGAAATGTAATAAATTGAGAAATATTTTTATATGACTGTACCTACTATTAGACCTATTTACATTATTGATGTATTAGAAAATCGATTTTCCTTCATACTTTAGCAAGCTTAGGACTGACTGTATATTAATGTAGGTTCAATTATCTCATTAGCTGGCGTAATTTTATAAACGCTCACAACATACACAAACTAACCGGTATGTTTTGGTTTGTATTCCGTCCAAGCGAAGTTTTGCATCTTCTCTCACATTGGATAATGCTCGATTTATCTCTTTCATTCACGTTACATACCTACTTCGTCTCGCTCGCGTTCGGTGAGTGATTCGGTGCGCGACGCGACCGCAGCCGACCAGAGCGAGTGAAGTCATGAAGTGATCGAGTTCCAAATGATACATTAACTTCTACGCAACTGTTCCAATCTTTCGGCTCCCTTTAATGTTTCGGATCACTGAGTCGGTTCTCTAAAGCGTTACACACGTTTAGAAAACAGATACCTATCACAATAACGCATGCGATATTAACGACCGATAAAAACGCGCCTGTGTGGGAACCTTTTCGTTCATAGCAATCAGAAACGGACATTGGTATAATTGTGTCAAACCGGACGCAGAGTCTTAAAAAAGAAGACGCAGTTGTATTGTTTATTCATTCTCTTTGAAAAGAAGTTGAAGTTGAAATTGTAAAGTCTTCAAAGAGAATACAATACAATATTTACTCCGACCGAAGTCTTGAAGTCTTGGTGAAGTTCTTCCTTCTTGTGTTGTGTGATGTGAAAACAATAAAATTTAGTTTATTGTTGATTATAAAGCTGCTCCGAGGCCGCTCCGATGGACGTAGATCACGATCTAATAATCAACAAGCACAGCTATGGTATAGCATAACCTTAACACGAGAGTTCCGTGCACGCACATTATCATTGTTTTTAATGTACAGACAGTGCAGTAAAAATAATGACCTTCTGCAATAGTTTTGCACGTGTCCTTGTGTATACTGTTTTCTAACTACATCAATAATTATCGAACATAGAAACTGCGCCTTACAAACACATCATTATCTTTACAATGATGCACTCTAGGAATTAAAGTTATGTCTGTTATTGATAATTATGATAACCCTTTTCTTTTTTAGGTGACTATATCTTAGATCAGTTGGTCAAAGATTGTCAGTGGTCATCCCTATTGGACGGAGCTGATGCATCTCCTAGTGAAATCTTAGCGGATGCAACACCATTGTTGATATCACCAATATCTCCTCCATTGAGTGCTAATTCCACTCCAAGCAGCAGCCAATCAGATTCTGGCAGTGATGATGACTCTAAAAAGTAAATTATTTAGATATTAACCTACTTTTAATAAACAATTAATGTGAAATTTTGAATAAAAAAATTAAGTGCTTTATAATATTTCCTTGCTAGCAATATGGGTAAAAAAAATATAGACATATCTGAGATACAAGCTTAATTAATTTGCAGTGTACCAACTAAGTTAGTAAACTTGCACAATCCAGAATACATTTTATTAATAAAATTTATAGCAGCAGCAGTAGCGCCTCTGCTAGACAATCATCACTTTCTTTCTTCGATGGGCTGAGTGGATTTGATGAGCCATCTTATGACCTGAGTCCTGAAGATGTTGACTTGTTCTTACTGAAAAAAGGTAAGTTCTTACAATAATTTTCTCACACAGGTCACACGTAGAAAACATAATGAACTTCGAATGATTAAAAATGTTTCCTCATGCCCATAAAAATTGCTTTCTTTATTCTACTTAATGTATATACAATTTTAATCTAATTCTAATTGCAGAAAAATCAACAGATATTATCCATGAAGAAAAAACATTTAATCGAACAAGAAAAGGACCTGTGGTGTCTATTGAGAATGGAGTCATTGAAGTAAGTTTTAATTTAAATAAAATTACTAATTAGAATCATGTAGGAATACAACTTAAAATTGGTTAAGTAAAGGACCATTTTATATTCGAATTTATTGTTCGTTTCCAGGGTATTCAATTCAAAACAAAAACCTGTGTCACTGTTACACCTCAGCCTCCAACAACTAAAGGTAATGACAAATATATCTCTTAAGACTCTGTTTTAAAAACATGTGACTATCATTAAAAAATCTAACATTCTTCTTATTGCAGCAAATGGTTACGTGCAGAATTCATTCTACAAAATAGTTAATGAACAACCAATACTAAACCTAAATATCAAAGAGGAAAAACCAGTTCCAAGCCAAAATATAAAACTAGTTGTTGAATCTAAGAGAGTACCGAGTATATTGAAAAGGTCAAATGCAGCCAATGAACGAAAAGAAATATTACTAAGCCCACTGTCTCATATGAATGGTGGTGCTGATGCTTATAGAGTAAGTATTTTCCATTTAATTATTGATCATCCTTAATTTTTTACATATTTATAGCGAATAGACTATCCTTAGACAACAATTAACAACAGAAAATCATTTAAATATAAAAAAAAACGTTTAAAGTAATTGTAGTAAGTGACTTATAATAATTAATTTTATGAAACTGCTTGTTATTTTTTTTTATGCTGGTTAAAGAGCTCTTTCTGATCCCATATTGATATTATCACTATAACAATTTTGAGCTGTTATAAAAATAAAAGAAAGGAATTATTTGCTTGAAAAGAGAAATGTAGTCACTCATAAAGTCATAAAATATAGGCTTATACGAGTTCTCTTATCAGTTTTTATTACATACAGTATACACATTGGAAACCTGTTCAGTAACTTCTTATACCTAACTTTATAACTTATTTATTTAAGTACCTACATACTCAACACAATGTAAAGTACATTTCCTACTTATAATGCTTAGTTTCATTTAGGTATTGCTTTTGATGCTGTAAATGATGCAACTAACTCTTAGATTCAAGATTCTTTATTGCGAGACATTCTAGACTACAAACTAGTCAGTTAAGGAAACAAATTCACTTTGTTTCTGCCCCTTGCTATATCTATTTTTTTTCTCTCAAAGGTATCACCACCAAGTAACATAGTCATAAACGCCGCCAGCATACCTCAAAATCCATCCAGCCCAGTACAAAACAATGTGATTCCCAAAACTGAAATTATTGATGGTGTTGACATATCCAATTGCAGTGAAGCAGAAATCAGAGCTCTCAAGAAGCAACAGCGAATGATAAAGAATCGGTAAGAACTCCATTATTGACTAGTTTATGCCCGCGGCTTCACCCGCGTTGTTTCTATTGGAACTGGATTATGAGATAAAAAGTAGTTTGTGTTATTCCAGGTCTAGACCTACATCTGTGCGAAATTTCAGCCCCATCCTTTGAATAGCTTTGGCGTGAAGAAGCAAAAAATCCATCCATCCATCCATGCAAACTTTCGCATTTATAATATTGTGTGATGATGTGTGAATCGTAATTTTCAAAGCATGGTTATACCACCATGCTTTGAAAATTTGAAAATGACATTTAAAGAATAGAAACAAATTAGAACTAGTATTTCCAATTGAAACAGTTCAGCTAACTGCAGACTGCTTTAGGTTTTAACCATAGGTAAAACTTTCCCTCATCTCTTCCCGAGCGCTTACGTCATGGGCAGTGTGCATTGACTGTGTAATAAATAAATAAATAATGCCGGACAATCCACACAGCATCCAAGCCCCAAGATAAGCAGAGCTTTTGTTATGGGTACTAGATGACTGATACACATAATACAATGTATTACATAGATAGATATTTTAATACGAGAAGGCTTCATTGTTCCATCAAAGTCCGATTATTCAATTATACCTTTTGTTATTAGATTGGCAGTTCTTCGAGCGAGTTAATAAAATTGATATTACTAAAGCCATTACCCTCCCTAATTTCGATCGTAAAATAGCATAAGCAAAAAGGAAGTATCATTCGGGTTGAATATGAAGTATAGGGAAGGTGAACTTTGAGTTTGGGTTTAAAACATCAAAAAATGTTCAGCCCATCATCGCGTCGCTTCAATACGGAATTTTAATGATTCAAGTAGTCTCTGTGTGATCGACATCTACTTTACATACACATTTCAGAGAATCAGCGTCCCAATCACGACAAAAGAAGAAAGATTACGTAACAGCATTAGAGCACGAACTATTGGAGGCAAAGCAAGAGATCGCGAGGTTACGGCGAGAAAACCATCTGCTGAGAGATCAGCTTAGCAATGGGGGAAGGGGGAGAAAGGTAAATTAAGCTAGCTAACATGATACCCGTTTGTTTTATTAGAGGCGATTGTTGGAGTAAATTGACTCGGCAATGGCCAGGCTACATGTGGACAGTACACACTCCGAGCTATGCGATTACGATAAAACCACCTATCCTTGAACTGACATAAGCAAGCCTTCGCGCATGGCATTCACGCGTCCTCTCCATACAAGTTCAAATACGAAAGCCCGTGAAATTGCAATTATAGGACGGGTGGTGGCCCGTATTGGGCTGTAGGTGGGTTGAAGACCTGCGAAAGACCGCAGGCAGAGGCTGGATGTGGCAAGCTGAAGACAGGACGCTATGGTGCTCATTAGCGGAGGCGTATGTCCAGCTGTGGAATGGTATAGGCTGAGGCTCTCGTCGAATGTCTCAAGCGCTCGTCATCTCAACGAGAGGCCTCCTTTTACACATTTGTTGTCACACTTGAACTGTGCCGAGACGAGAGCCTACGAGGGACTCCAAGACGAGTGCACTTGTGCTCGGCCTGTCTCGAGGTATCTCACTTAGTGTGTACCGACTGCCGCCAATAGATGACGCCTCTAGACCTCGCTATCGCTTAGGTCGTGTGCGGTATAATCATGAGTCCCAAAATTACCGTAATATTTTATTAAGTACAACGATATTAGTGTCTTTACGTTCGAATTTACAAAATTTAAGCCACTTATTTCGTTTGCAATCGGAAAATTACTACATAATTACATACTTAAAAGCTCAATAATCTAATTATTAAAATGATATCATGAAACAATTAATTCTAACGCTATTTACACAGCTTTTCCACCATCTATACAGCAGATGTTCAAGTACCTACTGTTCTTTTGTCAGTTTAACCTTGTTTGAATTATTACAATACTTGTTTACTGACTACTGATGTTTCGTATTGTTTGCAGATTCCTAGACTTGATACATCACTGTTTATACCTAAAAAGAACATTGCTGTTTTATTTGCGATGGTTTTCATGGTATCGCTGAACTTCAATGTTTTGGGGTAAGTAACTTGGTTACAAATAGTTTTAAGGACCTTTATCCGCGGAGTTAATAAACTTATAAGTACACGTTCGACCACGATTTAACTTTTAATCATCATATAACAGTTATGCCGATTTTTAACCGACATCAAAAAAGGAGGTTCTCAATTCGGGCCGTATGTTTCTTTTTTATGTGTGTATGTTAATTCATATCTCCGCCAATAGTTATCCGAGTTTGATGATTCTTTCACTAATGTATAGACAATGATTACGCGGTGGTCCCATAATTTTTTTTCCCGAGGGATTAGTATTTATCCCGGAAAACTTAAAAAACAACTTAATACTGTAGGTAGAGGAATCATGACTAGCTACAACAATTTTGGTGATATCTTCGCCATGTGTTAAATTTTTGATGATTCTTTCATTGTTATAAAGGTTGATTTGGCGTCGTTGATGTCGGTTTTTAGTTTTTTAATACAATTATCATTAAACTTACCTAGGAACACTCTCGATGACTTCACCTTTCAAAAAATATTATCTGCTAAATCAAAATCGATGGATCCGTATTTAAAGGAAGTACACGATGCCACAGATAGACACAGACACATATGTACTCTCAGAACTCAATAACTTTATTTCCTTGAACTTACAAAATAAGCACTTAGACAAGTCAAATTGTAGATTTCATACTTACCCCCATTTTGTTGAGCAATAAGTAGAAAAATGTTTAATCGATTTCGGGTCAAGAATATAATTTTAAAGCCGATTTTCTAATTTCAGTTGGAATTCTAAACTTTCGTGGGACATTCGGTGCCGCATACAAGTGCGAGGCATTTATTATGGGCGGAAGAAAATGCTATCAACATAGAATCAGGCAAGTTTTGCGCATTTATGTTATGTTAGTAACAAATACGCTATTAAGAATGACTATAGTCATTCGAATCAGGCAAGTTTTGCGCATTTATGTTATGTTATAGAGCTACTTCGTCGAGTGGGATATCAAATGAAAGGTATTGGTTTGTATATTTCAAAACAGTTTTGGAAATTTTTGTAGGTTTCATACTTTTTGAAATATTTTGAAAAAAGCTGAAAAATTGACCGTTCCCCCCCCCCCCCCCCCCTATCTCCGAAGATTGCAGAGCAATACATCTAAAATGTATAGAGCGTTTGTAGATATGCATCTATATTTTACAGGAAAAATATAGAGAACTCTGTAAATAGAACGGTTTTTGAAAAATCCTCAAAAAGGGGGGGGATATTTTTCAAAAGGGGGGGCTACTTCGTCGAGTGGGGTATCAAATGAAAGGTATTGGTTTGTATATTTCAAAACACTTTTTGAAATTTTTGTAGGTTTCATACTTTTTGAAATATTTTGAAAAAAGCTGAAAAATTGACCGTTCACCCCCCCCTATCTCCGAAGATTGCAGAGCAATACATCTGAAATGTATAGAGCGTTTGTAGATATGCATCTATATTTTACAGGAAAAATATAGAGACCTCTGTAAGTAGAACGGTTTTTGAAAAATGGTCAAAAAGGGGGAGATATTTTTCAAAGGGGGGGCTACTTCATCGAGTGGGGTATCAAATGAAAGGTATTGGTTTGTACATTGTAAAACAGTTTGAAATTATTCTAGGTTTCATACTTTTTGAAATATTTAGAAAAAAATTCTAAAAAACCATTACCCCAAATCTCGAAGTTTATAGAGCGTTTGTACCAACTGTTTTTAGATATTCATTAGATAGTGAAGTCTTACTCGTACCTATAGTAGGTATTTGTATAATCTGCAAAATTTCGAAACCCTCGGCGCGCGAGTCACACTCGCACTTGACGGATCTTGTTTAAACTATAATTAATTTAGCATGTAAGTACTTAAAATCTCTACTGCTATGTTGGTCTGTAAGAGGTTAGCATCTATTTTGAAGTTATTTATGTTTACAGTAGTAGTTTTAGTGCACTCGCCATAGGCTAACTTACCCTGTATAAATAAATAAATAATAGCCACGCTTGACAGGCCGGTTAGCGATCGCATTTCGGTGGTGGCTCTGTTCTGCAAGGGGCACTGCTGGCCCCGTTAGATAGCATGAGTCTATAACGTACTTTATTATACAGGTAGTGACGAAATCACAAATTTTACGTACAGCAGTGACTGTCACAACGCGACAATAAAAGCATATGAAGCCGTCAATCAGACAGAGAGCATCAGGATCGCTGGAGAGCTTAAAAGGTGGATCGGAAGTGGCAAAAGCTTAAACTGGACCTATGACGTGCCAAGGAGAAAAGAAGCGTATTTGAATGAAGAGAGAATAAATAGTAAGATTTTCACTATTTTTTAACCAATAGTTTGAACTGAAATTAGTTTTTTAACATGAGTTTTATCTCAACTACAACCTATGATGTTGATGAGTATTCAATCATGGGCTTAAGCTCGTAGGTATCTCTTTAGATACCCTAGTGACAAAACATCTTACCTTACTTTACACCGCGCTGTTTGCTATTTTATTAAGTCTATCTTAAGTGTTTGAGAATAAAAAAATACAACTAGTATTTACACTTATATCAATTCCCTAAAAATCTAAACCTTTTCTGATTGCAATTTTCTTTGAAAATTAAATATACATTCATTAAAATAAAAAAGTATTTGTACATTCAATTTTCTGCTGTGCGGGAGCGGTATGAATGTCCTACAAACTATTATAACCCTACCTAACATTTAATTTCAACATTTCAGATGGCCTATTAGAATCCTACCGGCTATTCAATAAGCTACATCTAGACAACCTGATAGAGATTCCCAGCATAAAAAGCCGAAGCATACGCGACAAAGCTCGCCTCCGACGCCTTCGCCGAAAAGACCTAGAATTCGAAAACGTAGTGATCAACTACGACAATTTTATACCGAAAGCCTTTACGAAAACCCGCGGAGTTTATTGACGATTTCGGAGAGTGGAATGCTTTGCTTCAAGCGCTGCATAGGAGGGATGATACGTTCTATGTTGTTGGAGTGGGGAAAGGCGAACATCTGTTGCTGCCAGCGGTGTCGCATAATATTACCAGGCCGCCGAAGATGGCCTTGATTCTGCCGGCTAGAAGTGGAAACGGTATATCACTTTGCCATAATTGTTTCACTTTAAGAGGATCTTAATTTTTAATAGTTTATTATTGACAAGTTTTAATCTGTACACCGTTTTTTTTTTATTTACTCCAAACATTTCATGCTTTTTCATATAGTCCAATTCTTTAATTACAGATTCGACACGAAGCGACCACGTGACACTAATGCAAATAGACTGCTCTGTCGTCAACACAACGATCGTCCAGCTAAAGTCAGATGCGCTCCCCGGAAGTCTACGCAAAAAGAGCGAAGACACCAAATCTCCAGTATACGAAAATCCTAAACCAAACAAAAGAATAAACAAAACAACTAACGGTTTACCAATCCTGCACAACAGCAATGATAACATCTCAAATTATTCTAATGAGAGCCAACCTAAAAACGCAGATTTAGGTCAGGAAGATGCTTTTGCTAGCTATTTGATAACTAAATACGAGCACCCAAAAAACAATGGAGTAGAAAATAAGCAAAGAAAAAACGTGAGTTCAGGTCAAAAGTATAATAATGATACTAAAAACCCATAGATCTCGTGTGTATTTCGCCAAGAAACTCTTACATCAGTATCGAACTAGAAGGTGGTGATACATTAGGTAGTTGTTGGTTGTAAATATCTCGCACATTGCATAAAGTTTTTACTATAATATTTTATTGGCATTCCATTTGATTGCATTCAATAATTTATTGTATATTGTAAATAATGTGTGAATTATTTACTTGTTTGTACCATTAGTACTGAAAGAGGTGTTGTATAAGTTATATTTTAATGAACTTCTATAAATCTACCTAAACTATTAATTAAGAATTTTTATATTGAATTGATCACACTTTATATTAATTTATCACAGATTATATAAAAATAAAATATAGGTATACTATTGTTAGATCTCATTTATGTATGTAAGTATACTTTGAAATAGTTAGAATGTTTATAAAAAAGATAAATAGCTACTAATTGCTTTAAAATAAGCCAGCCAAGTGCGAGACGACTCGCACACGAAGGGTTCCGTACCATCAAACACCACAAAACTTTATCGCAAAAGATACCCTAAAAAAACAACAAGAATAAGCCAAAAAAATCACATCACTTTTGTATGGGCACATTTAATTGAAATACTTATTCATTTTATTTGTATTATATGTTATTATAAAGGCGCCTACACACAGTGCCGGGGGCATTGCCGCCGGCAGTGCCGCAGGCGTTGCCGCCGGGCAAGCTGCGTGCGCCCGAACGTGCCGTCGGCACAAACGCCTTGGAAAAGCTGCCGGCGGGACGTGCCGCTCGGCACTGCCGCCGGCATGTGTGTAGGCGCCTTTATAGCGGCAAGAGTAATACACATTCTGTGAAATTTCAGTTATCTACCTCTTACAGTTCATGAGATACAGCCCACTGACAGACAGTGGAGGCTCAGTAATAGGGTCCCGTTTCACACTTCTGGTACGGAACCCTAAAAATAATATTTACTGTGTACTTTTGGAAAGTCACATTCACTCTGCAAAAATACACAGTAAACATTCTTATTTTAAATAAAGTACCATATTTCAACTTTATTATGAATAAAGTAGATAGCTACACAAAATTGATAGAACTTTACATTAAGGCACTATACTGACTCAAACTAGCGCCGCACCTACTTTGTCTTATTATTACGTCAAACAAATGAAATTTTCAAAAGTCGATTGGGCAGTTTGCCGTACCTATCTTAAGCTTTTTTTTAATGCCTCTGTAATAGTTTTATTTTGTATAGTTTAGGAAGAGATGTGAAGTAGCACTTTTTGGCCACCAAACTCTGTTTTCGCATCTCTTCCTAAACTATACAAAATAAAACTATTACAGAAGCATAAAAAAAATACTTATATGATAGATATCGCAAAACGCCTGATCGTCTTTTGAAATTTTCATGGTTTTTACGTTATAATAAGCTAAAATAGGTGGCGCCGCTATTTGGGTTAGTAAAGCGCCTTGAGGAATAAATAGCAATAATCAACTACACAGTCAATAAAATTTGATATGGAACATTTACAGGATATTGTTGTATTGCAATGTAATCGTATTCACATTATGGGCACCTAGGTAAGGTTACCTGCTAAAACATTTTTTATATGTAACAATGGCTTTCCTACTTTTAATTAATGGATTTTTACAAAAAATAAAAACTGTTACGCTTGTTTTTATTAGAATTTTATTTATTTATTAGAATACCTACCTTATCATTTTAGAAAGGGATGTTTTTTATTCAACTTGCATTGCTCGGATGGATGCTGAGTAGAGGTAAACCTCCGCGCCCGTCCGCTCTTTTGAGTTATCTTTTCATCTGCCGCCAAGGCCGCCAACCACACCACTGCGCACTGACTCAAAATGGCGTTGAAAATGAGAAGGAAGGGTGCAACATGGCTACTTCGGTCACAGTTCGGTGCTCAACAACCAATCATTGGCCAATGTGGTTTGCTTGCACATTGAGGTATGATAAAGAATTGTTGTCACTGTCAAAACAGCTGTTGTTTACTTTTTGGATAAATAAAATAACCTAACTTATTTCGCGATCGTATGAAAACATTTTGTGATGATTAATGTTCAAATGATTTAATTACAATTTTTGAATGTTGATCGCTTTCTTACAATGAATTGTTTGCGACTACTTCGTCTGGCCAAAAGACAAACGGCAACATTTTCAGAATCACCTCAGTCAAGACCATCTCTGGTCAGCACATCAGATTCAATGAGACACAAGACCGCTGGAGAGAGAGAGATGAACTACAAAGGAATGGAAGCTAATATACAAAGCCCCTATGGATAATGTCATCAAATATATTTCTACATACTTGACATTTACATCAACATCTGTAGTGCTTGGTAGTCTGTATTATGGATTGTTTTTGCATGATCCAGCTCAGTGGGACCAGCCAATACTCCTAACTGAAGACCTTGTTATAGCCAGTAATACCACAGAATGCCTCGTCTACATCGGAACATTTGTTGCATTTCATATTGCTCTAAAAGTACTACTCTCAAAATATGTTGTCCGGCTTTATCAAAATGGTGATGAGTACATGGCCATTTACCATGGCAACCTTTATAATTCCATACGTAAACATGGATTTCAATTGAAGGAAGTTGAGAAATTAAAACCAACACTTATTATTCCTTGGGGAAATGCAAGATTTAGTTTAGGTAAGAAACATGCCATCCTACTCGAGACCTACTTTAAGACACCTGAATATTTTAATAATTTAGTAAAGGGTACAAATAATACAGAAGATTGAAATAAAAATGAACTACTGTACTTCCAAGGCTTCTGATTATAATTAATAATTTAGTAAAGGGTATGAAAAATACTATTGAAATAGAAATGACTAATTTGATCAACTAATTAAGGTAAAAGCTTACAATGTTAACTTGAAAAAAATATTGCCAGACTTGTGCTAAACCAGATGCAGAGCAATAGTCAAGATTTTGAAGTATATTGTAGAAAATAAATTAAGATAACCAAAAAATCATTGTGTTTTAATAAAACATTTAAATACAACTATATTAGATCAAGTTTATTTTACAGCTATTTTATAGTTTGACATTAAAATATACCAGTAGTATTCCATTTTAATCTAGAATCCTTCTTTATTGTGGTAGAGTCCATTTTCTTGACATCAGTTTCAAATTTATCATGGGCTTCAATCTGAGCCTGTTGAGGTTCTAGTTTCTTAGCAACAATGCATTGACCATTTTCTTTCAAAATTGTGTAATTTATGTCATCTTTTGTAGGTTCACCATATGGAAATACAATTGGTGTTACTTTGATCAAATGCTTTACTTTCCATAGCTTCATATTAATTTCAGGAATATTCTTGACAATGACAACTCGATTAGACTGAAACAAGCAACCAGTTAAAATAGGAGGAATTTTCTGACATGTCCAAGAGTCCCGTAAGGTCTAAAGGAAATAAAGCACTCTGACTTTTGAACTTTTCCATAGAAACAATGTGTGTGAAGCTTCTTTTTGTACATTCACAACTATGAAGTTCCCTAATTGTTACCAGGTGTGTGAATGAAGATTGAATGATAGAAGGGAAACTTATAGACACAGTTACTTAAGATAGAGATGCAAATCTATTGATTCAAAAAAAATAGTGTCTTACGAAAGATTTGTTTTTTATCGAGGCGACAAAGTATGTATCAAAGGTACATGATTTTTCCATGAAAAAGTAGGTATATTGAATATTCAGATTCTTAAAATAAAGTCTAGATGCAGGAGTATGTCCATACAAACATCTATACAAAATGTTGAGCAAAATAGCTACATTGATGATTTCTTTATAAACAAAATCGAATGTCATAAAAAAATGAATCGGTAAAGCAGGACAAGACTACTTGATTGAAAAAGAAAATAAGTTTGTCGAATGACCTTTAGCTTGTAAAAACGTGGTTTCCTTACCTCTTCAAGAATATTCAGTTCTTTTAGAATGTCCTTTAGATACCATGGATTGTGTTTTGCTGATTTGATTCTCTGTACTCTGAACAGTTTTGAAGGTTTCACCTCTGGATCTTTTTCATCTGGAAATCTAACCATACACATAGTAATTTAGTTATTTTAGGGAACAACTGAAATAATTGCCATATACTTACCTATTGGTCTGCAATTATTATTTTTAATGGTATGTTTATGAACATGGGATTTTACAAAGAAATCAGCTCCTGCCCTACCTCTGGTAGGTTCCCTTAGTCGGCTCTTAGGAGATCTACGGGCATGTGTTGGATGGAGGGGTCGATTTTTACGCCGCAACCGCCACAGCGATCCCTAAATGACTCTTACCTGGGATAGTAGACTATTCCTCCAGGTAGCGAATTCCCCCAGGATGTTTATACCCTTGGTTCTTACAGAAGACAGTAAGGGCTGAAATACTTTCAGGAGTTGTCTATTCATGTTGAACTGATATTTGTTTCAATTCAATCAATTATTTATGAAAAAAATAATTCCTGATTTTTCTAACCTGAAAATCTTCATAACAAATTGAAACTGTCAAGTAAAATTGACACTGACATTTTTCACGCGATGACCTTTCAAATATGGAAATTGAAAATTGTCGGTCTATTGGTGTAGGCCAAAATGCTTGCCATCACTGAAGACCGGCCAAATGCGAGTCAACTCGCACATGAAGGGTTCCGTGCCATCATCGTACAAAACTAAATATATTATTTTATATTAATCTTTCGTAAACTAAGAAATTAGAAACAAAACAAAAATGATGGATCGAAAACACTTCATTACTCTTTTTCCACAAGTGGATAAAAATGGAAGTGAAGATAAAATCAATAACACTTTGTTTCGTATTTGATAATAATTTGTAGTTTAAAATTTGACTTGTCTAATTGCTTATCTTGTAACCCTAATGAAACTAATCTTGTAAGCCTAAAGAAATTAATTTGATTTCTGATTTCTAAAAAAAAGCGAAGAGCCAACAAGACGCAGTCACCCATCCAAGTACAGACCGCACCCGTAGTTGCTTAACTTCGGTGATCGGAACGGTATGGACGTTGGCTCTAGGGGGGCCAACGTTTATTAGGCTAACTATTATTAAATTTAGTTTATTTTTAATATTTGTTGTTACAGGGGCCATAGAAATACACTCTCTCAAAATTTCGTTGTATTGTTCAAGAGAAATAGCGATTGTTAAGAGATTGAGTAAAAAACGCGGAAAAGAATGTGTACTGTGCCGCAACTTTTCTTTAAAGACACATTCGGAATTTTTGTGTGTTTTTTGAGTTACAACAATAAAAGTATTTTAATTTTATGTTATGATTCTAACTTTATGAAAACTAAGCAAATATTATTCCGTTGCTATTTAAGATCGCACATCAGGAGATAATGGCTTAAAAAGAACCTCTTACATTAGAACTACAAGTACGAACTTAGATTCTGCCCTCCATCAAAAGTGCAGTAACTAGATATAACATTGCATCGAGTTACTGCACTCTTCATAAGGAGGGCAGAATTGTAATGAAATAATATTTTCTTAGTTTTGATAAAGTTGATAAAGGTATCGCAAAATAAAATAAACTAATTTTTTCGGTTGTAACTTAAAAAACGACAAAAGTGCAGAATGAAGAAAAGTTTGGCAGTGCCAAGAGCATGCCATAATAGAACCTAGAACGAAACGAAAAATGTATGAAATTACGACTTGAAAATTTAAGCCTTCTGTGTCCGGCCTTTTAAATATAATAATTGTTCCGTCCGCTCCGTCTCACATTGGATCGAATGTGAGACGGAGCGGCGGCGGGGCGTGGCGCGTGGCGAAGGCTTTGTAATAGGGTCCCGCTGACACCTTTGGGTACGGAACCCTAAAAAGGGAAAGTAGAGTTGGAAATATTAAACTTGTGATTTTGTTTACGTTTCGGTTCTGGAGGTTGGTGTGCCGTGCGCCTGTTTCTGTCCTGTCTGTTCTGTTGGTTGCACTGGTTGCAGGAACTTCAGGCGTGTTGTGTT
>JAPQVW010000352.1:0-31327 GCA_028535905.1 Quercus berberidifolia | reverse complement strand
AGATTAGTTACGCGCATGTTTTGAATAAACATGAACTTTCAAGCCCTATCGTCGACACCCTTGAGTTTAAATAGATACCTACCGATTCTATGGCCCTTATTATGAAAGCTTACTCAGTTATCGATCAATGCTTGAGCAACTGATCAAATTGATCATAAATTGATCAACGCTTATGCATAGATCAACGCTTATGCATTGATCAACGCTTATGCATAGATTGATGACTGAGTAAGCTTTCATAATACGGGCTATAGACTAGTCCCCAATACCGTATATAATCAATCTATACAAAAATTATTTTCCTTTGCATAATTAAACATTGATGCTCTTTTGTTTGTCGACGGTTCTCCGTTCGTAAGGAGTTACACTTCAGAGCACGTGATTTTGGAACGCGCGATCCGTTGTGTGAAACTCAAAATATAATTAAATAAATGTTTCTATTAGCACTATGGATCGCGCGTCCAACCCAGCTTGTTTCTATACAGTCGTTGATCAAATCTTATGGAAAAACGGCGCGCTTTGTGCCATTTAACACTCCTCAGCATATGGGCGACGCGACGGGCGGTGGATGCGGCGGCGGCGCGCCCTGCTGGTTCATATACTGATTCCCCGCCCAGGGTTGTAGATTCTGCAGCGCGCTGAGAGCAGTGTTCGATGGCTGGGCAGTAGAGGTAGGTGGATAGTGCATGGGTAGTTGGGTAGTGGGGGGCTCTGGCATGTAGCCTTTGCTGAGAGCCTCTGCTTGTAGGGAGAGCATCAAACGGTTGGCGGCTTGGCGTTCGGCCTCACGCTCTTCGGCTGTTTGTCTCCTAGAACAAAAGAAAGTTGCAATTTTAATAAGGAATAATATATTTTTTTACATTAACGATTGGTCGTGACAGCATTGATTGATATAATAATCTTAGTAAAATTGATTATGTAGATAAAGTACAGGAATAAAAAAGAGTAAAAAGAGGTAGAGCTGTTTTTAAATAATACTAATATTACAAATACAAAAGTACTCTGTCCTGCTGTTTTTTCTGTGTGTTACGCTTTCACGTTTAAACGGCGGAATGGATCTTATTGAAATTTGGCATGAAAATAGTTGATATCCCAGGGATATTGGCTAGGGTTTAATTCTGAATAATGGCGTGCGAAGCCACGGGCAGCAACTAGTAGGATACATTTATAAAAAAAAAACTCCATAGGCCGTGTGGCCAGCTTGGAATTTGCACCACCCCAACGCTTTCCGCGTGTGTCATCAGAGACGACGAAAGAATGACCACCCCCTGTTAAAACAGATCCAGCTCCGAACTGTGATCACCAACTCGCAGCGTGTCAGCGTGGAGATTATGGCTTTACCCCCTTATTACATGAGCCCGTAAAGCGGAGGGGAAGTCTACGTCCAGCAGTCGACTAGTAAGGCTGTTGATGATTTTTGTATGACGAAAACGTCAGTGTTTTATTTCCGACGAAGATTATTTACAAGTCGAACGTTGGTCGTATCGGCTTATTACAGTTTTCCCCCTAGAAATGCCACAAAGGGGGAAAACTTTGAAATTTTAAAAATGAATTCCAGTTTTCCCCCTTGTAGATCCCTACTAAGAGGAATCGAAAAAAAACGTTAGAAAACGCGTGAAACGTGATTAGTCCCTTGATTTTGTTGGTTGTTTATTTAATTTTCAACATTTATTGGAATTATTCATAAAAAGTGAATCAAATCGATTTATTAACTATAAACAAAGCTTCGGTAACTTTAAGTACCTAATCCTTTATCAACTAGTCAATAGTCAATACCGAACTATTAATGTATCAGTCCAATTACAACTCAGTAATGGCTATCGCCATGCTCATTGAGGTCTGAAGCTATCGCTTACTAATTGTCTGTCAGCGCTGGTTCCCTTAATTGACGTCAGTTGGCCCATCTCAACGCTCTAAGCCTTATGTATTATGCAAATTCGAGGGCCGGGCGGTTGACAAACGTAATTGTTTTAAATGTGATATGTTTTGCTAGGTTCAGCCGGTGACTTGGTTTGCCAACTACAAGACTTGGGTTCTCTATGTCGATGTCCAGTTGTAGACGTCTTTCGACATTGATTATCATAGGCCCTAATGGTTCGCTGAAAATTCAATCTATTTTTATTTTTGCGTGTTGGAATTCGATTTCTGATATTTTTTTTTTTGAAGAAATGTGTCTACATTTATGTATATACTAGAGATCCACCCCGGCTTTGCACGGGTACAATTTAGAAAATGCAAAAGATATACCCGTGTGAATCCGGGGCGCGTCGCTAGTATAGCCGATGTTACTCCCGAGTTCTTCCCATCGTAGTAGCTTCCCATCAAGAAAGAATTTTTCAAATCTGTCCAGTAGTTTCGGAAATTATAAAGAGGAAAGATGTGATTGTTTGTTTGTTTTTTTGCCTAGAATCCTATTCCAGGCAAAAAAACAAACAAAACAATCACATCTTTCCTCTTTATAATAGTATAAGTAAAGAAGTAGGTATAGACATGTGTATGTAACGACGAATAGATTGGATACTAGGAACGACCCTAAAGGACCACGGGCCATGAGTGTCTCGACAAGGCGTTACTTAAAAATTAATATCATAGCGGAAATAACTGACTGATGGAAAACTGACCGCCAGTGGCGGGACTCTGTATGGACTCTATCATTGTTGCTAGGCGCACTCAGTATCAGGGTCGGGTATTGTGGTGTCCTGATAATGTCTCGTGGAGGGATGAAACTAGTTAACGACCTCATTTGATAAATTTTCATTGTGTAGTTCTTGTGGTTTTTTCTTCTACAAATAGGTGGTTAATTTGTGGGAGGGCACGCGGAATACATTTTGTTGTCTGATCTTATCAGAGAAGGTTTTGCGAGGAATTGTTACTAAATATTTTCGTTCTCATATTTTGCAATGGATTTACGAAAAGTAACGCCTGAATCTATTATTTAATCCATACTAATATTATAAATTCAATAATTCTGCCCGTCTGTTACGCTTTCACGCCTCAACAGATGAACAAATCTTATTGAAATTTGGCATGGAGTTGGTACCCACGGAAGGATATGCAAGTCTCTTTGGTCAAAATTATTATACATATTATGAGGTTCCAAATTCAAACTCATTATATCCCTGGGAATAATGAACATAATTCCCAAGAGACCATGATATTAAATTTGGAATCTCAAAATTCAAGATCTTCTTCGAAATTCGAACTAACTTCTGTTCAGAAGGCGAAAGAAAAAACGAATGCCGCGAAACGGCCTACCTACATTTTCTTTTTATTTTATCACAGAAAGTGTGAACAATAGAATATTCTTCTCTTAGATAAAGCTGTCTTTGGCGTGATTAAATCCCTCTCGCACTCATTCTAGTAACTCGCTCGCTTCGCTCATGAGTTATTCTAGAATCCTGAGTTGCGTTCGGGATTCAATAACGCCTGTTTCGTAAGAAACTGCTTTATCGAAACTACTATTATAGAAACTATATTATAGAAACTACTATTAAAAGTTTCCATAGACACAACACGATCGAAGCCACGGGAAAAACTAGTCTAGCATAAACGTAAATGCCTCGAGCCCCGCAAGGTTAAAAGCTGCCGCTATATTATCTAGACAGGAGAGTAAAGTTTGGTGTTTATAGAAGCAGTACGTAGGCACTTGACTCCGGGTTCAGGCGAGGACATTATCGTATTTCACGATAACTTGCGCATAGAGTTGTCTTGGAATGAACTAGTTTGTACTATCTCACGATAGAGGTAACTAGGTAACTTTTATGTGACTTGGAGACGGAATAAGCGGGTATTCCTCTTGATTTTTGAACGACCTCTGTGGCGCAGCGGGCGAAGAATTTTTGTACGATCTGCAGATATTTGTTCAGAGTATTCTGGGTGTTTTCTATGTATGATAAAAAAATATCTATGTATGTAGTATAATGTATTAAGTATATCAGTTACCCATAACACAAGCTCTGCTTAGCTTGGGGCTAGATGATGCTGTGTGAATTATCCTGCATTATTTATTTATTAATATTTTTGAGAGCTGCATTCTAGAATGGAGTTTAAGTTTATCTTGTGTTTTGTTTAGGTATATTCATTTGACCTAAATAATCTGTATGAACTAAATATAAACTAAGTAAACGTTGTTTAGTATGAACTTTACTTGTTTTAGTTTTATACTGCGTAATTTTTTTTAGAATACACTCTAGAATATGTCACCCATTTACGCTTCGTGTAAAATGAAAGACGCAGCGTCTATCGCTACGTCTCTTTGTGGAGTAGCAAAAGTCCTTATCGTCATACATATGTTAAACACACAATGATAAAAATGCTGAACATTTCAATTTTCAAAAACGCCATTCATACTTATATGGCGTATTTGAAAATTGCCCAATGAGTACCTACACACAGTAGTAGCAGTAGTAGAGACAGCTCCCGTATTGTGCAAGACCCGTATAATGAAAGTTTGCTCAGACATCGATCTACGCTAGAGTAACGGTTTTGTATGGCAGATGCGTTACTCAAGCATAGATCGATGACCGAGCAACCTTCATATTACAGGCCTAATAATAGTACTTGAAAAGCTGACCCCACTAAGCAAATTTCGTCGATGACTGTACGTAATTACCTCCAACAACGAAGGCGTCTATTCTTGTCGCCATTGGCTACAACAAAATCGATAATTAATCAGTACAATGTAAACACGGTAGCCAATCCACACGAATGAACCTACATTATTCAGAACGCAACGAAAGCCAGTTCGGGTAAGTTCGGCAATTACCGGAGTATAACGCATGTCAATTATTTTGACAAATGACTATGATGGGCCTGAATGGGTTTTAAACAGTTGTTTTGCGGTAATGGGTTTGGTTAAGTGCATTTGCCATGTCAATTGTTAAACCATTATGAGATACAGAGAAAATATTTCGGCAAACAGTATTGCATGAAAGATAAGCGTAACAGTTGTTTGAAATTATCTATTCCAAAATATTACAGACTAGCGATCTGACCCGGCTTTGAACGGGTGCAATTTAGAAAATGCAAAAGATATACCTCGCGTCGCCTATGGCACACCTAGACTCCGAGTAATGTAGCTTCCCAACGGTGACAGATTTTTTGAAATCGGTCCAGTAGTTTCGGAGCCTATTCAGTTGAAACAAACAAACAATCAAATCTTTCCTCTTTATAATATTATTATAGACGAATCGCTTAGCCAACGGCTCTGCGTGTTTTTTTCAATAGGAAAAGCTGATTATCTGTCGATTTAAACACTTTCATGGCTCAAGTCGCACATGTCCATCGGCAGGTGCCTGAGGCGACGGGCGACGTGGCCCCGCTGAGGGTCGCACCGCCGTTTGGGCAGTGAATGCGTTAAATAATAAGTTATTCCAGATCTAGAACTACGGAAACTTTTTAACCAGATCTTTTCAGTAGTGTTGGCGTTGTTTCTCACACAAACATATTTCAGGTATCTTTTTAGAGTAGGTTAGTATTTAAATCTTTTAAAACTCATGATTATATTATAGTCATGATCATAGTTATGGTTGGACTTAAGGTTGGTCTTTATTTCTATCTACTTACAACCAGTACCTAGAGAACCACGAGATGGTTGCCAAACCGCTCTTTGTGGTTGCGGAGACGTAAATTATGAATCCAAGGTGAACTTTAAATTAAACTTAGTTTATTATTCAAGTTTGTTATTCAGCATATGACAAACCAAGATTTATAATTTAACTATGTAAGGTTAACATAGAAACTAAAGATTTTAATTTTGTTTCCATTTCGATAAGATTATAATTTCACAGATGATTTACTTAAGGCAACACCATGACTCACACTAGTGCCGCACCTATCTGTTCTTATTATTATGTTAATCAAAGGAATTTTCAAAACCCCTTTAAACCAGTTGGTTATACCTATCATAGACTTGTCTTAATATCTCTGTAATAGTTTAATTTTGTATAGTTTAGACAGAGATGCGATAATTGTTTTAAAAAACTAAAAACCGACTTCAACGACGTCATTCAACCTTTTACAACAATGAAAGAATCATTAAAATCTATTAACAATTGGCGAAGATATCACCAAAATTGTTGTAGCTAGTCGTGATTCTTATACAGTATTAAGTTGGTTTTTTCAAGTTTTCCGGGATAAATACTAATCACTCGGGAATAAAAATTTCATGGAGCACCTCGAAATGATTCTCTATACATTAGTGAAAGAATCATAGATATAACTATACAACTATTTACATTAAAAAAATCGAAAAAAAGAACATTCGCCCCGAATTGAGAACCTCCTTCTTTTTTGTAGTCGATTAAAAACAGAGTTTGATGGCCACCAAGAGTGACTTCGCATCTCTCCCTGTATGAAACGTATTTTTCCATTTTTCAATGAATGGCGTGGTAATTTTCTACATTAGATAGATAGATAATACTTTATTGTACCACACAAACCCAGAAAACAGTACAGAAAAAAATGCTACGAGAAGACGAAGTACAAAGGTGGCCTTTCCGCTCTGAGCGATCTCTCACATCACCTATATTTCTTACCTATATTCGCTACTATATTACCCTATATTTCACACAAAATAAAAGTCTGTCACTATTCTGTTTCAAAATTTTTGTCCAATCAATTTTTTTCAAAACTTAGGTAAACTTAGGTAATTTATGACTTAGTTGTTCTTTAAAAACAGCCAAATGTAATAATAAAAAATAGGTTTTGTTAAATATAAGAAAGTGTAAATAGAAATTGAAGATTGAATAAAGAAATCTTGAAAGCAAAAGTAAAACCCCTTTTATAATAAAAAATATTTATTGACAGCAAAAACTAATAAACTAAGTAGGTACACCTTCCCATCTTCTGAGGACCTCCGCGAGGGCTGGTGCGGCGGCAGATTCGGCTGAGGATCTCAAGAGGCGCAAATGTGCAGGTCTCGACAGAGCCTACACATTTGCTCCCCTTGGAGTCAAGACCCTAGGTCCGTGGGATACCGAGGCTCTCCGGGTTTTTAAAAGTTTATCTGAGCGTCTGGTCGATGCGACGCGTGACCCGAGAGCTGGTGAATATTTGGCACAGCGCATCAGCATTGCCATACAGCGGGCAATGCAGCCAGCAATGGGGACGCTTCCGACTGGTATTGATATGAATGAGTTGAGCTACCTGTAGATTGTTTGCAACAGTCTGCAGTTGGCTCAGCTGTTTCAATTGTAAATACTAGTTTTAATTTGTTTCTATTATTTGATTGTTATTTTCTTTAATAAAAACTGTATTGAGTAGGTACACTAAACTAATACATAATGAGGAGGTAATCTTATTTGTAAGTAACCACTAGATGCACCTGCATTCTGTTGTTGCTGAGACGTTTCTACAGTGATAGGCAATTTCTGATGGTTCCCTCACTAGGCTAGGCCTGTATCGAGGAAACCTATGTACGACATTTCAAAGACAGTTTAATCGGATTACGGAAAGTAGGGTCAGTGGGGAGAAGATTAAAAAAGGAGTAAGACAAGAAGTCTTCAAAAACACTAGATTGAGAATACTTTTTGCAGTGCTGACAAAATTAAGCTGACACCATTTTAATACGTTACAAAATGGTGGCCTTGATAATGTAGTCAGCACTGCGAAAAGTATTCTATATCTGGTGTTATTGAAGATTTTTTATCTTACCCCTATTTTCATCTTCCCTTCAATGACCCTACTGTTATATATATGTATAATATAGTCGTATATGCTAAGTTCGGCACCGCAGGTCAATAGGAATATATTAAGAATATTCGGGCGCCAGACCTACCTTTCTTAAACCTAGACCTGATCTTAAACCAGACCTACCAGATCTTAAACCAGACCTACCTTTCTTAAATTTTAATAAACATATCGCACGCTTTATATTCATAGACAATTTACGTTTCCACCATAATGCAAACAACTTAACTCTTAGCGCCCTTACAGGCTTCTACTTAAAAGGGGTGAAAACACTTAAGGTTAACGATACTTAGCTTTTAAAGTATTAGGTATGCTTACCCAACTTCAAAGTTTTGGCAGACGTTGTTTAAGAAGTTGTTCACTTGTCAAAAAGGAAAATATGGTTTCCGTGTTTAAAATACATCAATAATATCGAATACTATTAAAAAAAAAACTTTACAAAACATGCATTTATTCAAAAATTCAGTCCAAACTCGATGAGGTTCCGTCGTTTTGTTTATTAGTTCCTATGGCTTCCCTCCGGCTCCATCATCAGGACTGATCATCATCTAGGGCAAAAGTGCTTGGGAAGACGAATCCAACGAATCCAAACTCGACGGGGTTACGTCGTTTCGTTTAGGAGTTCCTACGGCCACCTTCTGTCACCATCATCAGACCGTCGATGGTACCATAAAATTGCATTGAACTCACAAAAGTAAAATATCTTTATTTCATTAGGCTTACAAAATAAGCGCTTAAAAATATAAAATAAAATAAAATTCGTTTATTTCAGACAATTAAGAATCCATAGAGTGTTAGTAGCACATAAGAAAAAAATAACAAGTTGACTTAACCTAGTTGTTAGTGTAAAGTATTTAAATATAAGTATATCCTCTCTAGATCACATTCCGGATAAGGCTTACCCAGAATGATGAGGAACATCTATCAGATAAAGTCCTCAGGATGCTGTTGCGACTGTCCCGTATTCTGCGGATCAGGGGGGCAGTTTTATTGCGGATAATTGCGTCAAAACCGTCAGTTTGGTATTCCGCAAACATTCCCGATGCACTACAGAAGTGAGGAAGACGCAACATCATCCAGCTTAGACAAGTCAAATTGTAGTATAAACTACAAATTATTATAAAGTAAGAAATAAAGTGTTATTGATTTTCTCTTCACTTCAATTTTTTGTCTACTAGTGGAAGAAGTGAAAATTCTAATCGAACTTACGGATGCTAAATTTCAGCTCAATCGGTTGAGGATAACTGGTCTCAAATTTAGTTGCAAGCCCAAGACTTTGGGGGTAACACTTGGTCAGGGCAGTAGCCATACAATTTCAAATGCGTTTTTAGTACCTAAACCAAGATTTTAGGGGGGTTCACGACCCCCATGGTTCCATCCCCGTCGATTGAGACACACTTGACCGGTTTAGAAATAGATTTTTCTTTAGTTTTCATTATTTGATGGTGGCCAAATATCCCTCTTATGCGTCACCACAAGGGGGATCAGACCGGAATAAAAAATAATTTTAAATAATGACGGTCCCCCTGGTGGATCACAACAAGGGGGATCAGACCGGAATAAATCAAAAGCTTATAGATCTTTAACAAAATAATTTAAAAAAAATGTACCTACGGTCTGCGACTAATGTATGTATGTCTTGATAGGTAAAAGTTATGTAACTTTTTAAACCATCAAGGTTATTAACACTAAAGTCATTTGCAACGGGATATTTACCATGATTCGAGTTTTGAGCTTTTTAATATTTCGGCACAGTTGCATGCGCCATGATCACGGAATAACAAAACTCGAATCATGGTAAATATTCCGTTACAAATGACCTTTAGTGTAAAAGTTATTTGTTCAAAATAGGTTTTAATTCAAGATAAGTAGGTATTCCTTTATCTACGCTTATTCTTCTTTTATTTACCTACAAACTCATGAAGCTGTAACATCCATTATCAACTTCTTGCTCCAACTAATTAAGATATCCAAAGTGCTTTGACTGGTTCATTTAACATTAATTCGCACGCAAATACTTTAATTTACATTCTAGCCGTTATCTCAATGGGTGTAGGTGCAGTTTACTTTGTGTTTACCGAAAGAGGATTAAGGCTTTCAAGGACTACGTTGTGACAATATCGCTAAGTTGTCGATAAAGATTTAAATACATAGTGATGGGAAAATAAATGCTTGGTGAGAATTCTAGTTCGATTATTTGAATCGAACTAGTGTTGTTACCTAGCCAGAGAATATATAATAATACTAACGTATAGAATGGACACCCTTCGCCTCCCACCTGACGGAGCTTCCTCACCCCGCCGTCTCCTAGCGTGTCCGACTCGTGTTCTGAACGCAAAGCACGCACGGCCCCGATGATGTTTGATGTTTTGTTTGTTTGAGCATGGACGTACGAAATTTATTCTGTTTTGAGGTTTCATTTCACCGTTTGTGAGTGAAAAATAAAATGTGTAAATGTCATGTCTTTGAGTTTTATCGCAACTGTTTCACTCATACAAAGCATTCATGAAGTGACCCTAAACGTCACATACACTTTTACAAGTGTAGCGCAACAAAGTTGCGCATGTATGCGCCCCGACGTAGGTTTTGTATGGAGAAATGGTCGAGTGTCCGCCCTGTGACTTAGCCACAAGCTGCAAGCCTTGATGGTAAATGAAAAAGAAAATATCTGAGTATTCGACTTTTTTGTGTATCCTGTATTGTCAAACAGAAACTAAGAATTTAAGATTTTATTTTATTTTTAGAATTTTAACGTCGGAAACCACTTGATTGGGAAAGTTTTGAATTAATAAATGACTTATTTATAAGTCAAGCTTGAAAAGATCTAAAAATACTGCATAGCTATCAAATACAATTTTATTGCGATCGGTATGTATTAGCTATATATTTTTAAACCATTTCAATTGTAGGTAGCCAATACTTTATTGCAATAGGTATGTATTATCTATCTTTTATCTATATTATCTATGTTGCGCGGATTCCAGGAGAGACCCCAGGAGCTCCACACGCACACAAACATTTACAAAATGTGAGAGTTTTATTTTCGTTTGTTTTCTTTTTTCCATATTATGTTTTAATAATAGCTCTAAGTAATATTATTTTATACGAACGTCAGATCTAGAGCCCGACTTCGCCAAACAGTTACACAAAAAGTTATGAACATTTAGTATTGGTTAAGTCGAAAACTATAATAATAACAAACAATGTTTTCTGTTTGGTAAAGTCGGCCTTAACCTTATCCTAAGTTAGGGCGCTGGGAGGTGCGACACAGGGTTAAACTTATGCGTTTTCCAGTGTTCCATTGTATTTTAGCTTTAATATGTTTTTGTTCATTGCAAATAAACAAAATAAACATTTTTTTGATCACTATACTTATTTAATTCACTATCGGCAGCCACTTTCGAGAAAAAATATGAGATTTGTATTATTCGTCCCTATTTCATAAAATCACATAATTAGGCACTTATCTTTTACCTGGTTGTAGATATAATAATAATGCCGGACAACCAACACAGCATCATCTAACCCCAAGCTAAGCAGAGCTTGTGTTATGGGTACTAGATGACTAATATACATAATACAATGTATTAAATATGTAGATAGATATTTTTATTATACATAGTAAACACCCAGACCTCCGGAACCAATTTCTGTGGAGCGCACAAATATTTGTTTCGGGCGGGAATCGAACCCGCAACCTTCCACGTCGCAGGCAGACCTTCGCCCGCTGCGCCACATCGGTCGTCAAATTGATATTATATAGATATTATCTGTCCAATTTCATACAAGTGTTCAAATAACAATTACTAATCGATATTCTTGAAACAGATAGTGTGTCCCATCCCTAGGACTGTGAGTCCCGGTACGTTATTTCAGGGCTCGATAACATAACGGCAGGGTTTAAGCACTCATTAAGTTGCACCAGTTTTAAGTTAAGTTTAAGTTAAGTGAGATGTACTACTTTAATGTTATCGGATGTTAAAACTAAGCACCTTTTAGTATTTATCATAATTATGAAGTTAAAAGTTCATGTATTTAAGTTTGTTATCCTTCGACATTAAATAAAATAATAAATAAATAATGCCGGACAATCCATACAGCATCATCTAGCTCCAAGATAAGCAGAGCTTCTGTGATGATGACTGATACACATAATACAATGTATTACATACGTTTACGACTGATACACATAATACAATGTATTACATACGACGTTACCTTCCCATGGCGCATGGATGTTGCAAAAGGTGACTTAGCGAACTTACCAGAGAAAGGGCGTTTTTATTTATTTTGTTTATTTGAACACCATCACTGCGATGGGTTATTCCCAACGTCTCGCGTGAGACGTTTTCAGTCGCAACGTCTCACGAAAAGTATTCTCAACATCTCACGTGAGACGTTACCTATTCTCAGCGTCTCACGGAAAGTCACAGAGATCTTCTCATTACAACCTATAACATCTATTAATCATGTCTTCAATAATAACCATTATCAATAAATCAGTTGAGCTACCTCTAGATTGTTTGCAACAGTCTGCAGTTATCTCAACTGTTTCAATTGGAAATACTAGTTCTAATTTGTGTCTATTCTTTCACGAATCCGCCTGCCGTGGTGATTATGGTGAAACCCCATAGTTTGGGGGAGCACGTTCAGCAGTGGACATAATGCATGCTGATATCACCATGATAATAAATAAATAATAATATAATAAATAAATAATGCCGGACAATCCACACAGCATCATCTAGCTCCAAGCTAAGCAGAGCTTGTGTTATGGGTACTAGATGACTGATACACATAATACAATGTATTACATAGATAGATATATTTTTTTATTATACACAGTAAACACCCAGACCTCCGGAACAAATTTCTGTGGAGCGCACAAATATTTGTTCCGGGCGGGAATCGAACCCGCAACCTTCTGCGTCGCAGACAGACCTTCGCCCGCTGCGCCACATCGGTCGTCGAATAAATGAAGGTAAAGCTACAAACAATAATTAAAACTCAAATATAAACGAAAAACTTGGTAACTCACATTTCATTAGAACCGACAGCGAGATGAATTCAAAGTTATCTAATTCATTCGAATTCAAAGTTTACGATATATGGCCACCCACCAGCGAATAACCGACAAAATTACTCAGACCCCCGCATCCCTCAACGTTGAGGTGGTTTGTTTCACGTTGCGCGCGAGATTAGATTTTTTGTGTTACGTAAGTACACACGCAAAGAATAAAACTAGTGAAAAAGTCATTATGCGGCAAATTATTTTTCCACTAGTTTTATCTTAAACGGTTTCCTATGAAACCAATTTATTAAGAACTTACTTTTACACTTAGGTAGGTAATATTAGAGATAGATAAGAGAATATATAAGTTTTTTAGTACTTACCAATAACATAAACACGGCTTAGCTTGGGGCTAAAAAATTAAAATTAACTAAATATTTTTAATTTTATAGCTCCAAGCTCAGCCAAGATTATGTTACGGGTAAGTACTAAATAACTGATATATTTTATACACAGATAGATATTTGTTATCAAACACAGAAAACACCTAGAACACTCTGAACAAATATCTGCAGATCGTACAAAGATTTTTCCCGAGCTGGGAATTGAACACCCAATCTCCTGCATCGCAGTGGACCTTCGCCCGCTGCACTACAGAGGTCGTCGTTTTATTCCTTGTTGAACGCAAAAAAACGCAAGAATCGCAAAAAACATCTTTGAGTGAATCGAACCACCCTAATGGATATTAAACCCAGAAAGGGTTGTTTGAGGGATCTAGGTTCGTTGGATGGAGATAATGAATGATTGAACAAAGCGTTAAGTCTATTATAACGTTGCAAGAACTCTATTAGAATGGTTAATTTACGGGTAGGGATGGGTGAAGTCGATAAAATTATATCGATGAAATAGTCTGTTATTAAAAGGGTTAGAGTAGACTTTTGTGTCGTGTTTTTGAATGTTTCTTGTTGAGGAAATAGCGTTCTACTCTCAAAACTATGGACAAAATAAATTTAAGATTTATTAACTACATTATTATACCGAAATATTACCTAGAAATCTCTCCTCTACTCTATAAAATGCTGATAAATTAGTAATTACTTACAATAACGGAATAACTTGAATCTTGATAAAGTGTATTTTTATAATACTTTCAATATTAAAACATAAAGTAATTGATAGCAGACTGCCCGAGAGATCATGACGAACAATTGCAGTTGAAGAACAACTTGCGTAAAGGCGCGCCCCTTCCGGTCGCAGTCAAACTGTACCATAAATACGTTAACACAGAGTGACCTATGATGCATACATGTGCATAGTAGCTAAACAGCATGCTGGGTCATATGGTGAGGCTGATCAGTAAACGCGTTAAATATACAGTTTGACGTATTTTGTAGTTTGACAACTCAAAAAACGTATTTGGCAAGCCCTATCAAGTAATCACATTTAAGATTCATGTGAAAGCCGCTCGTAGAATTCGAACAGCATGTTGTGAGATTCATCGATACTTTTCATCGACTCAAGCCCATCCCTACCGTGAGTTGAGCCACGTCTTTATAATTAGATAAAGCGAGTACAATTAAACTTTCCTTAAATAAGCCAAGCGAGGCAATTAGGAGTTTCCAGCTGATTATTTTATAAGTTGGCTGGATGTGTGGTGGGGAATGCCGTAATGGATGTAAGCTCAGGCTGAGAGGATATGAGCTATTTATGGAGAGATCAGAAATAGTATTACAAATTATAATATTGCCAGCTTCTGTTCGCGACTTCGTTGATTGTTTATCTCCTGGGGAAATGTATTAAGATCCTTTCAGCGGCTTAGTGAGATGGGACAGAGTTACTTTTACAAAAGCTTAAAATTTTATGTGGCTATCTGGCCCCTGAAGTCATGATGGACAGGATCAAAAGATACATCTTTTTATGAATATAAAAAAATAAAACTTTTTAAACTTTTGCGATTTGTTAACATATCTATATCTATATATATATATATATATATAAAAGAAAGTCGTGTTAGTTACACTATTTATAACTCAAGAACGGCTGAACCGATTTGGCTGAAAATTATTGGGGAGGTAGCTTAGAACCAGGAGACGGACATAGGACTAGCGACACGCCCCGGCGTCGCACGGGTATATCTTTTGCATTTTCTAAATTGCACCCGTGCGAAGCCGGGGCGGATCGCTAGTTAATGAATATTTATCGGGTATTTATCGCGTACATTGGTCACGTACCTTGGTCGCCCCGTGACTACGATCACTGTAACGCGATGGAAACGTAGGGAAAATAAAAACAAGGTACACGATAAATACCCGATAAATATTCATTAATATATTAAAAAAATATTCTTATACTTATACAATTCTTATTCCTATATTCTTTATTGCACATAATATAAATCATGCATACAAAGTTAACATAAAGAAAGCACATATTCAAAGGCGAGCGTTTTCTTACAGCAAACTTATGGGTATACAGAGAAGTTATAAAATGAGTTTGGATATATAATGTGTACATACAAAACTAACATAAATACAAAGAAAATTAAGAACTAAAAATATGTATATTTTTTCTCGTTTTTTACGTATGATACGTTCAGTTTACTGTAGTAGTTTTTTTTACAAAAAAAATATACTATAACCTTATTTATTCCAAAATTTCTACCACGTAGAAATTTAAACTAAACTAATTATTGAAATCTATAAAAAAAACCGGACTCGATCCTCGCTTTATCGCTGTTTTTTTACACACGCTTTTATTAGCTCGGGCTGTATGTATGTATGTACGTATGTATGTACGTATGTATGTATGTAATAGAATCTTTGAACATAATTTTCACCAACTTCCAGAAGTCTGATTAATTTGAAACTTTGCATACGTATCAAGGACCGATGACAATGCAATAATTTAATAATAGTTTTCCTTAACTAGCGACCCGCCCCGACTTCTCACGGGTGCAAAAGTAAAAGATAAAAAATGGTTATTGTGGGTTATCCCTAAGAGATAGACATATACCATCCTGGACTTTTTTGTAGACCTTTTTAAGGTGTACAATACTGTAGTACATTATTTTGTTCTATCTCGTAGGGTTCAGCCAGCGTTTGCAACGTAAGCGCAAAAAAATGTGTTTATTTACGACATCACATTAGAAACCTCTAAAATTATCAGCGTTTCTCTACTATATTATGCATGTATTATACATATAAATCTTCCTCTTGAATCACTCTATCTATTAAAAGAAACCACATCAAAATCTGTTGCTTAGTTCTAAAGATCTAAGCATACATAGGGACAGACAGACGGGAATCGACTTTGTTTTATACTACAGTATGTATTGATGGATTTGCCAGGATTAATAAATTCTTTTGTAGATCCTCTGTAGGAGAAGGAGAAAGATAAAACTAGCGCGCGATTGAAATCAATTAAATAATTAATTAATTCCCCAATATATGAGTTTGTCACAGACTAAAAAATGAAAAATAAATTATAGTTTAAAAAAACTAAAAAACACACGCTTTTATTGCCAATCGAACTAAAAACTAGAAAATAATTTTTGATGACAAAGAGTAATATAATAAAATTTAAGTTATTAACACAATAATTCAATTCAGAGTAAAAAGCGTGGGGTGCTTGGTATTTTTAAATATTACAATCATCTTATTGGCAACTATCTATGAGAGGATAGTTATGAACTGCAGTAAAATGCACCCCACGCTTTTTACTCTGAATTGAATTATTGTGTTAATAACTTAAATTTTATTATATTACTCTTTGTCATCAAAAATTATTTTCTAGTTTTTAGTTCGATTGGCAATAAAAGCGTGTGTTTTTTAGTTTTTTTAAACTATAATTTATTTATAACAAATGAGAGGGCGAATGCCTACAAAATAGCTAAGAACCATAAAGGAGACCAGACTAATATTTTATATACATCAAAATCGCTTTAGCCGTTTAGTTATTTGAGGTTATAAAAAGTGTCCGCCAAATAGATAAATAGAAAAAGGAACTTGAAAAACATAACCCTCACAGGTAAAAGACGTGCGTCAATTTGCACCCTCTTTTAGATTTTCTTCGGTAAATAATTGTTTTAAAAAACTAAAAACTGACTTCAACGACGTCAATCAACCTATAAACATCAATGAAACAATCATCAAAATCTATTAACAATTGGCGAAGATATCACCAAAATTGTTGTAGCTAATCGTGATTCCTCTACACTTGTTTTTTTAAGTTCGAGATAAATACTAATCTCTCCGGAATCATTCTCTATATATTAGAGAACTAATCATCAAAATCGGATAACTATTGGGGAGATATGAAATACTTACATAAGAAAAATGTAACAGCCGAATTGAGAACCTCCTCCATTTTTAAAGTTCGTTAAAAAGCACGTTCAGTATAAACATCACCGACAGTTTCATTTCTCAAGACGCGGCGGTTAAATTCAACAAATTCATCCTCCCTAATTAAGATCTGCTTTATTAATTACTCTTCTCTCTCCTCCTGCTTCTTTTTTTCAAGATTACTCAAATTAAAATTACGCTTAATTGCTTTTGTCAAGGTGAAAAGATAAACCGTCGGCGATTATACAAATAGGAATAAGTAATTCTAGATTCTTCTTCATTTTTATTATTTAATAGCTAATTGCAACCGTGCAAAGCCGAGGGGCGGATGCCCCGGCTTTGCACGGGTGCAATTTAGAAAATGCAAAGGATATACCCGTGCGAAGCCGGGGCGTGTCGACGTAGCGTCAAGTCCCTGTAGCTTCCCAACGGTGAAAGAATTTTTCAAATCGGTCCAGTAGTTTCGGAGCCTATTCCGGGCAAACAAACAAAGAATCCAATCTTTCCTCTTTATAATATTAGTATAGATATATAATGGAAACAAATTAGAACTAGTACATACAATTGCAATACTTGAGCTAACTCCAGACTGTTGCAAACAAATAATAATAAATAATACAGTAAATAATAAATATCTTTAACCACTAAGTAATTAATTAATTAGCAAGGGAGTGTTACTAATTAGTATTGTAAAGAAATAAATAAATAAATAATGCCGGACAATTCACACAGCATCATCTAGCCCCAAGATAAGCAGAGCTTGTGTTATGGGTACTAGATGACTGATACACATAATACAATATATTACATAGATAGATATTTTTATTATACATAGTAAACACCCAGACCGGAATAAATTTCTGTGGAGCGCACAAATACTTGTTCCGGGCGAGAATCGAACCCGCAAACTTCCGCGTCGCAGGCAGACCTTCGCCCGCTGCGCCACATCAGTCGTCTTACTGACCTTACTTACTGAATACATGAGTTGATGAAGGTAGGTAGATATATTTCATAGTGTCAAAATAACGCTTACCCTAAAATTATTTCGTGTACCTTCAGCTACCAGGTTTTAAACAAGAAAAGGTAAACAGAACATAATAAAAATAGCCATTTTCCGACCCCGGCAGTTAACAAAACAGTCAAATAAATCTCGAGACCTTTTTAAAGCTGAGACGTTGAAACTCGTAAAAAGTTCCTACATTATAAATGACCCCTGAATATCTTATTTTGTAAAGTTTCATTTTTAAATGAATTAAATGACCAAGTGCGTGTCAGGCCATGTGCAATGTAGGTTTCCCTTTTGCTTAACTCATTAAGTTTTATTTATTTATTTATTTATTAAAAAATTGCACCAACGCAGTGTACACCATAACATGGATTGTGAGCCAATTCTTACAAATAATACATCTGAGTGCCACCACAATTACAGGTACAAATCGAAATTCTTCATTTGAACTGAACTGTGAAAAATAAAATAATTGCAATAAAATCAATTTAAAAAGAACATCAAAATAATTGTATATAAAAGAAATAATAATAACTCATTGCAAAAAAAGAATTAGAAAAATGTACAATTGACATAACTTTTTCCACTAGTGGACAAAAAAAATTAAGTTAAGAGAAATCAATGACAATTTATTTCTTATTTAAACTTAGTTTTATAAATTTACATGTCTAAGTGCTTATCTTGTAACCAATCGAAATAAAGATATTGATTTCTGATTTACCTGTTTTACGCAAATAACAACTTCATCTTTTCATCTTTTTATATGATTTCTTTTCTCAAATTTGTTTACCCCAGTTAAGGTTAATTATTATATACATAATTGGTTTGACATAATTTTTACTGATAATTTAAGCTGGAGAAGCCACTGGCTCCTGAAACACAGTTTTAAACTAGTTCAGGGGCCTATGGACTCATCACTGTATGTTACACTATAATTTATGTCAATAAAACAATTTTAACTTTTTTCTATCTGTTTGGATTGTCCAGCATTATTTATTTATTTATTTATCTAAGTCATTTTCAATGGAATTTGTTCCAAATTTATCTTTTTTACCTATTTTTTCAATTGATCGACTATTACTCGTTAAATAGCAAAGCGTATGCTTGTTTTCCTTTCCTACGGGGTGTTTTTCACAAATTTCCAAAAAACAATCGTTTAGCAGGGAGGAAGGGGGGCAATTGAAAAAAATCTATCTTTCAAAAATTATCACTTTAAGCTACGCTTAATATTTCGCAAACGGAACCCTAAATCGAAAAACGGTTTCCCCATACCCACAATATTTTTGACCGAGCTATCCAACGATACCCCATATCATGGGGTAGATCGGAAAAAAAATCATGGAGACCCTGATTTTTTTTTCAGGTTTTAATATTTATTTCTACAACTTGGTCTTACTTAATGGTCTCCGAGCTAAGCGCCGGACGGACAGACGGACATGTCCATACATAGCGAAACTTTAACTTCATCTATCTTCGATTTTTTGAATTTCTTTTTTTTTATTCTTGGCATGTTTTACTGTATTATTCGTGTTTTATACGTATTCTGTAATTATTCAGTTTTTTTTTATACAATTACAATGTGAAAGCAAATTATTGTTTTTCTAAAAAAGATTTTTTTAAAAGATTTATTCATCAGATTGAATTTTTTTAAAACAATGCTATACCACATTATTAAAAGAACACAAAAAACAATTAAAACAGTCGAATGCAAAGCCGGGAGCGGTTGCTAGTTTAGATTAAAATATATATCTAGTTTCTTAGAGACATTACATCTCTTTCAAAAAATTTTATCTTTAAATTTTTACGTGGACGAAGTCGCAACCTAATCCAGAGCTTGAAATTTGGAGTAAGTAAATGATGCGAGAAATGGTTTCTCATAACCCTAATTCTATGAAACCAACTGATAGCGCGATCTAGCGCTCGGTCACTTTTAGCGTCGACATCTAGTTATATTCTGGGGAACTATTCACGTTCATTGAATCAAGTATGAAACCAAAATCGTATGGTCTGAATTCCATAGCGAAAGGAACGAAACTTCCCTATCTTGAAGTACCAACCCTATTAATAGGGCTGCTGGTGCTGTCTGTATGTATGTCCGTCTGTCACAGGGATCTTTTCAACTGTAGACACTAGAATTTTTCACAGACTGTAGTGTAGTGAGAGTTTTTTATGTTTGTATGTTAATTAATATCTCCACTAATAGTTAGGTATCCGATTTTGATGATTTTGTAACTAGTGTATAGAGAATGATTCCGCGGTAGTGTTTTATTCCCCGAGGGGATTAGTATTTATCCCGGAAAACTTAAAAAACAACTTAATACTGTAGAATAATCACGACTAGCTACAACAATTTTGGTGATATCTTCGCCAATTGTTAATACATTTTGATGATTCTTTCATTGTTGTATAAAGGTTGATTGACGTCGTTGATGTGGGTTTTTAGTTTTTTAGTACAATTAAATTATTACCTATCAAAGTACATTTATCAACTATTACTTTTTAACTAAGGTATTTGTTATTATAGTGCGTAAGCCCTCGCACTCGGGGTAATCTGTAAGAAATTAAATAACATCCCAAAAATTTACGATTTCAGCGGGACTTGAACCCGCGAACCGGCTACTGATTTCGTGGCTTAGTTGGTTAGAGCGTTCCCGTACTGAGGGAAGGTCGCGGGTTCAAGTCCCGCCGAAATCGTAAATTTTTGGGATGTTATTTAACTTTTTAACTAGTAAAGCATACTTAGCTCTGATGGTTTGTTTTCCCTTTTAAATTCATTAAATACAACTACTACTGGGATATAGAGGGGAGAGACTCTAGATACAGCAAATAATATCAGTTTAAAGCTTAATATTTTCGCAAAACGGAACCCTAAATCGTAAAAGATGCTTTTTACAAAGAAATAATTATTATTACTACTGATACACATAATATAATGTATTACATAGATATATATTTTTTATTATATATAGTAAACACCCAGACCTCCGGAACAAATTTCTGTGGAGCGCACAAATATTTGTTCCGGGCGGGAATCGAACCCGCAACCCTCCGCTTCGCAGGCAGACCTTCGCCCGCTGCGCCACATCGGTCGTCGTATAATAGATAGATAGATTATAACTTTATTGCACCATTAAAATTTACAAAAAATCGTTTTTTTCATGTATTTGTTTAACATTAAGTATTTTTATCTACAGCTAACGTAAACCGTATTTCGGTTTGTCTGTAAGCTTCTTAGTCTCTATGGTATATAAAATTAATATAACGTTATCTACCTACCTACGTAAGTACGTAGGTACCTAGCTTATAATTATATCTAGTATGGGACAATCGGCGGCCTTATCGCTAACAGCCGATCTCTTCCAGGCAACCTTTGGATGGATTGGATCAGAACGTATAACAAACTGACATAATATTAAGTATGAATTAATTAATATGTTACGTACGATGAAATCTTATATTTTTTCGGGCGCCAACTCAATATTTAATTTTAACCTATATTTTTCACACAGTTTTATTATTAATATTAACATTATTTTTAACACAGTTCTTACAAAATATTTCAATATAGCTATTAATTTTATTTTGTTAAATTATTTATGTGTTACCCACTTTAATATCTATTCTGTTTCCCATTTCCCGACGGGAAGAAAAACGATGTGCAATAAAAATTAACGAGTAAGAAACACTCCCTGTCTCAGCCCCCGTATCAATCAGCAAACGGATTTGTTCCCTAATTCCTGAGGAGACAGCCTACAAGCAACAATTATCCGAAGACATCCGAGATGTCACGACACAAGACACAAACGATAAAAGACTCTGAGAGCAAACAAATAAGCTTCATTATCCCTCGCAACACGAATACATCTTACAAAATTAAATCGAGAAAAACAATCACTAGAAAATAAGCTTTTTGCGGTACACGTAAGGTTCTATTCAGGTTGAATTAATTCGGAGAGTTTTAATATTCACTTAGACGAGGGAAAAGAATTACAGGAAGAAAATGAGGCAGGGTGAATAAGTAAGGCGTAAGACGCCATGTTGGCTGGTACATTACGTGTTAGATCGTGCTTCGATTCGAATTCGATTTGTTTGATGGCGCACGTTCCGGGAAATTGTCTGGCCTTTAGAATGTGTAAATAGTTTTGAAATTGACGATACCATAGTGATGCTCTAAGGAGGAAATGAGAGGTCAGGGAATTCTTAATTTGAAATTTGAAATTTTCTTTTTCTATAGCGATATTGAAAGCAGCCAGCGTCTCGGGGAATCTTCCGATTGGTATTGATACGGATCAGTTGAGCTACCTGTAGATTGTTCACAACAGTCTGCAGTTAGCGCAACTGTTTCAAATACTAGTTCTAATTTCTAAGAAATTAAATAACATCCCAAAAATTTACGATTTCGGCGGGACTTGAACCGCGACTTTCCCTCAGTACAGGAACGCTCTAACCAACTAAGCCACGAAATCAGTACCCGCCGAGTCGAAAATCTTTGGAACATCCTACGACTTTCAGCGTCGTTACGTTCAATTCCCGCCGAAATCGTAAATTTGTGGGATGTTATTTAATTTCTTAGAGATTTCCCCCAAGTGCGAGGGCTTACGCACTATAATAACAAAAACCTTAGTTCTAATTTGTTTCTGTTCTTTGATTGTAATTTTATTTGTTTTTATTTTTTTTATTGCTAAAAGCTGAAAACTGAATAACTGAAAATCATTGTTTCTTATCATAAGTAGGTATAATTTTTAAGAAAAATACACTAAGTACCCAATGAGTTTTGGGATAAATCTAGGTTTGATTCATGAAGAACATTATGAAGCATTAGAATGAAGTTAGCAGACATATAAATTAAAACAACTATTTATCTAATAGATTGTGAACAATAAATTTAGAAAGGAAATAATTTGGAGAAAAAATTAAGCTACTAACAACCACAACAACGCACAAAAGCTTGTCAAGAAGTCACACAATAAAGAACATTAGCCTTCCTTCAAAATAATCCGGCCCCATCTACATTCAGGCAGTGGCTCTCATAAAATAACCTAAAGTCGACGTAAAAGTCACAAAAATAGCCAATAAAGTACGAACAATACATGTAAAAAGTCGGATGTACGTCTTTTCCACCGCGGTAAATAATTGATGGCTCAAACTGCAGAGTTGTGTTACTCATACAATATTTACACCCCCAGCTACCCGATGTTACCACCGTATATACCTAGCTCACGATCATATATCATAAAATGAAACTGTGTTTTGTTTGTCCGCTAACTAGGTAGTGAGTGACTATAAAAGTAGAGTTTGGAGAGAATAGAGTAGGATGTCTCGACATATTATTTAACAGTACCTGGATGCCCGAGCTTTGCTCGGTAGTTTTTTTTTTTTTTTTTTTGTATAAATTATGTTTTTTGGAAATTATGATACATTTAGATGCGTTCATCATTTAGGCATTTTTAAGTGAACACGTGCATTAAGAAGACACCAATAATATAAATAAACAATTGATTTTCTTAGTCTAACCTCAAAGCAAACACTCATTGACTTCGTGTTACTTAACAAAACGCCATCTGCTGGAATAACTTTATTGCTCACAAAAAATAGTATTATTATTCGCCAATAGATGTCAGGAAGAGTCATTTATTAAAAATGAAGTAAGTTTATGTTTAAGTTGATTATCGATAAAACACGAATAAAATTACATTTTCTAAAAATGATTCCTAGCTAGATCGATTTATCGCCCCCGAAACCCCCTATATACTAAATTTCATGAAAATCGTTGGAGCCGATTCCGAGATTCCAATTATATATATACAAGAATTGCTCATTTAAAGATATAAGATAGAGCTGTATTTTTAGTTGTCACAGTTTATAGCTACAATATACCGTCCGTTAACTAAAAAGCCCTTAATCCTCAAGTGGTCATTTTTCACTTTTTAACTGTAAGGAATACAGTTTAAAATTCTCTATCTTTCAGTCTAACAACCATTTCAAAATTCTTAATAGTTCCAGAGATATAAAAATGAGTTGACCGTTAAGTGACAGAATTAATGAGGAGACCTTAGGCCGTTTAGAACAGTATTTTTAGACAAAATTAGGTGTAAACAGAAAAATGATTTTAGAAATAAATAAAAAATGATTTTGACTAAACAGGATATAGAATTAATAACACAAATGATTCGCAATCCATGTGTACAACCATCGTTCATCATTCTATCGTAGTGTTTTATTTATTTATTTATTTATTTATTTGCCTGCATGTACATTTATTTAGCTTAGTTATTTCTAGGTAGCTTAGTAGATAGGTACATGCACCCTGTAAGGGCACTGCAAATGAGTTCGGGTCGTACGATTAGAATTAAAATTTAAAATTAGAATTCAAAATAAAAATGTCACATAAAAATAATTCAACTTTTGTTTTTTGTTTTAGAAATAGCGTTTCGCGTGTTTTTGCCGATTTATCGATAACAACTTTCCAGGCTTAAACGGCGTTTTAGTTCAAGGACGGCAAGCAACGTTTCATAGTTCTTGTAGTTTTTTATTTTTCATTTTCATACTGATTACAAAACCTTTACCAAAAATAGCTTTCAAGATGGCGCTGAATCAAAAGAGTATCTTATCGTTCTAGATTAATGAAAACTATTTGGTCCATACTTTTGTAAAAATAAGCGATATTTTTTGTTATAGGGTTGGTACCGCCGCCGGATAAATTCATACGATGCTATAGCCAGCCACAATATTTAGATATCTAAGGGTAAAAAAACCTCGTATTTGACTCACGAATTGATTGAGTGTAATCATGGAATACCATTTGTACGGCTAATGTGTTGTGAGTAATTTATGATTTTGTATGTATATTTTGATGATCAATGAGTTTGGGTACGAGGAAATTTTTGGGTGTGGTTGTCGATGGGTTTTTATCAATATCGATTTAATAGGTTATATATAATTATATTTAATAGGTTAACCTCCATTAGACATATGTATCTGAGACCCATGCAAATATATACATTGGATCTTGGAATATTGTAGGTTGTATATTGTGTGTATTGTGTTAGTATTACGATTATACATATCGATGCTTGAAAGGCAAAAATATCTAAGCGACAATAAGACTTATTGTCGCTTAGATATTTTTGCCTTTCAAGCGTCGATATATTCTCTGCTATTGTGCAGGACTATAATTCCCACAGCGTATCACAAGATTCCAGATTTATTGCATTATATTTGTCTAAAATTTGACTCGTCTAAGTGCTTACTTTGTAAGCCTATGAAATAAAGTTATTGATTTCTGATTTCTATTATAAATTTGAGAATAATATTTGAAATAGAACTTAATGTAAACCTTATCTAAATCCACTCTAAATCATAGCTCATATGACCTAACTAGCCTCTGACCACGGCTTCGCACACGTTTTTCTGGATAAAGTTGCCTTTATTTTAATCTAAGCTTAGAACTATATCTATGCAAAATTTCCGTGAAGAGGTAATAAACATCCAAATATATAAACATAAAAGTTTCGCATTTAAAGATTTTGTGTGTGGCTTATAATGAAAAAAATATATTAAATCAGAAATATTTAAATATTTAAATCAAAAATATATTAATGTAAAAAATATACTCGTATTAAATCAGGTTTATTATATCTCTGACGTACTTACCTAAGAATATAAATAGTTATCATTTTATCCATCCTCGAAACCTGTTATTAAACTCAGAAGCCTTGCATTCCTTCATCTCAAACAAAGATAATCTCGCCTCATTTGTCATAGATAACTTCCATTTAATTTGAGTTTTATCTCTATTGGTTTTCGGGATAGGACAATTCTAATGTATTTATTATTTTCTTTTTAGTCTGGGAACTTTATTTATAGCAAGGACTAGGCTTCCTCGCTTGTTATTATCGCGCGTTATTATTGATCTCATATTATATGTGTGATCGTATGCAAATGAATATATTTATTTGCATACACACATATAACATAATTTTAGCTTAGATGTCATTAGCTTAACTCCTTGATTAATCCTTTTTTCGAGCACAAACTCTATCTTACTAAATTTTACCAAGATACGTTCCGCTGCTGTGAAAAGGTAACAGTCAAGTAGTTTTACTTACTTATTCTTCTCTCTTCTTTAAAATCATCCCCCCATCTCGGAAAGATTATTTTTGCTCTTCGATATCTGAGTGCAAAAGCCGTTTTTATTAGCTAGAGGATAAAGTTAATTTAATTTAGAACATCGCGTGAACTAAGTTTGTGAATTCAAAACAACATTAACCTATTTGTTATAATTTAAAGATTATTCTGTTCTACTTACCTATCATAATGTAGTAGTTAATACCTAAACTGAAATAAAAGCATTTTGTGGTTGTAAATGTTATTTTTTTGCATTTAGTCATTTCCTCGCTGAGGTGGAATGAAAAGTTATGTGTTGCACTCGAGTGCAAAGATTTTTCACCACGTGCTCTTTTGATTCCCTCGCTAACGCTCAGGATTCTAATTTTTGAATCCCTCGCTACGCTCGTGATCAATTTTAGAATCCTTCGCTTGCTCGGTCATCAAAATTGAGCACGCGGTTTAAAAGCAATTTTGCACTCTTGTATAACAAATAACTATTACTGTTAATACTATTAGGTATTTTGTCAATATAAAGTGAAGGCGTGATAAAACCGATGTGAATCCAAACACTTATCATATCAACCCAGAACCATTATCTAATACAGCGTTGAAAAAACCTAAAATAAATCTGAGAATATCGTAATCTTCGTGCGAGACTTGTTTAAAACCTTTTAATTTCAAATATGCGATAAAACGAATAAAATCAAAATTCCATCTTATCTCTTTATTATGTTGTTGGAATTGGAAACCTCCAATGTAGAAACCTCAAATGAAGTGTGCTATTGAATTGTTTTTTTTTTTTATTTTAGAATGAAACATCACCTTATTTTTTTTCTGATTTGTAGTTGGCCAGGGTTATACTCATCTCTATTACAAAATATTTTCTTTTTTCAGATGGTTTACTATTTTATTTGTAAATTATACAGATAACAGTAATGTGTATGCTCTATACGTTTTATGTTTCTATCCTCTATTCCTTTACATAGCTCGTTAACCGATAACCCTGCTTTTAATAACAAACTCAAAATAAGAGCAAGCGCCCGATAAGAAACCATTAACACGGCTGGCTAATACGAAGAGACGCCTGATAAATGGACCGAAAAGGAGACATGTTTTTTAATTTATTTTGAATAGTTCTGGTTAAAATCATCTGTTTTGTTGGTTGGTTGAATGTTCCAAGAAGGTTGCGAGGCTTCTTGGGGTAAATACTTAGATAAGTATGGTTCATGATGTTTTAACAAATTTACCCTTGCTGTATCCACATTTTCTGATTTAGATTCGAATATTATTTTATCATTATGTTTAAAATTATTTAGCTAAAACAATAAATATGTATCGAAGATGCGCTGAGGCGTTGTCTTTCTAACGATTTTTTTGTGACTTGGCTATATCTTTCACAGTTTGTTTTTCAAAAATTACAACTTGTTCATTCCAAAAATACCTAACTGGCAATCTCAAAACAACTCTCCGAAAATCCCTAACCCTTTCGAATTAAAACCTCAAACGATAGATCACATTCTTTTTTGAAATAAAATCAGTGGCTTGGCGCCGCGCGTACCGAGCACGCGTTATCTGTCCCGAACACAAACAGCGCTTGTCCATTAGAACGTAATCGGTGATGCCACCAGCGGACTGTATTGTGCTTTGCAGTTTTTGGAATGTGTTTCACTTTTTTTAGTTAGTATTGGCAGTGAATATTTTTGGTCGGTTCTTGGTACTGACACTTCTATTCAAACTTAAGGCCACCTTGTTTCAAAGATTTAGGCATTTCACTCACCCAGTCGACTTGCATCCGCGTTACGCGGGAGCCGACTTGATATGAACTCCAGTGACCTTTGGTCGCCACAGTATAACATAATGCAGTAGGTAAGGTAAGTTTAATTTTTTATTGACAGTATTCTTTTAGTATATTGATTATTTTATTGACTATATTCCTTTAGTATATTCTTTTAGTTTATTGAAATAAAAGTTTATTTAACTTATATAGGTATTGACTGTTAACATAATTAAATTACTCTTACTAAACTTTTTGAATTAGTGAGTGAATTAGTGATAGTGATGATTATAGGAGAGTTTGTGGAACCTACCTAAATAATACAAACAACAAATTAAAACAAACATCATCGTTATGTACAATATTTATTCTCATTTATTACATACATACAGGTTGATTTAATATAAGGTACAAAATGCTTATTTTTAATTAAAATTCATTATAATTTAGAGTTTTAGTTCTAGATCCAGGCTCATTTTCATTGATCGATATGGTCATATTATAACACAAAGTTGCATTTGGATCTTTATTGAGATTATAGTCTAGGCCCTCACTGAATTGCTCCGCGGGTGACGGAATAGGACCTGATTGCAAATTAATAATGTTTTGCGATGAAAAATTCTCATTTTCTTTATTTTCGGATTCGAGGGATTCGCATTCAAGTGTCAGATTCCGTATAGGCATACCACGAGTATGCCTGGGATTGACGATTTCTGGCAGCATACATTTATGGTAAAAATGTGATAATTTTGATTCCATCTTTGATTTCCAAAATTCATCATCTTTTTTGATTCTTTCGATATTAGTCCAGTCATTTCGTCGGAAAAAAAAGGCAAATAAATGAAAATGAAATTAACAAGCTCATTTTTTGATATGTTGTAAGGGATACCTAGAAAAGCTTAACTTGAGTTTTTCGACCAAGATTTCCGGGGCGCTAAGGCCGCCATCTTGAAAAAAGAGGTAAAATTTGTTTTTCGGCATTAACTCGGCTATGCGATGAGATTCGAAAATGTTTACAAGGACCTTTTTTGTAGCTTTTTTTGTGCTCTATAATTAAGTCTTAACCACTTTTAGCGTATGATGCATCGTTATCGAGATATCGATCGCAAAAGTCAAAAATTTAGGACACAATTTTTGTTTTTTGCCAATTTTTTGTTTTTGTTATAAATATCAAAAAAATATGGAGCATACTATGACCTACAATTTCCTTTTTGGATTTTTTTTTTGACAAAAAATGCGATCTCCAGCGTTCCGCAAAGTCGGTGAATCCATGCTCATCGTCGAGCGAGCCGCTCGCTCGGATGTATCTGCATGTCAAATCGGTTGGGAAGTTGTTCAGGAAACTGATGGGATTCAAAATGAATAAATAGAGCAACAAATTAAGGATCACACACAAGAAATTTATTTAACAAATCATTGTTTTTTATAAAAAAAATTAAGAAATGGGATTTTGCAATTTTTTTCTAGTAAAAAGTTTCAAAAAAATGTGCGCGTTGAAACTTGTAACACGTCAGTATTGATTATAGTACAAGGTTGTGTTTTATTACTTTGTTTTAGAGTAAAATGTCGATCTTTAACGCGCTTCAAAGAGCGCACCTATAGACGATGTTTGTAACGATGATGATGACGATGCTTTCAACGGATCAGCACCATTTCCAACGTCTCAACAGACTCAACAAATCGAAGAGTGTACGGAGGACGAAGACCTTCAGCTTGGACCATCCAAGCGACAAAAGAAATGAAAAAAGCCCATCGTTCGTGTCTCGAGTGCTCATAAAATTAATCAACAAAAATCCCATGCGTTCGTTTTTGATTCCATACACATTCATTTTGCATTGAGAAAAATTATTGAACAACCGGTCATCCGTTTTAACGAGTGTGTTTTGTACTTTTTGTTCGCTGAAATGTATGGTACAACATTTGACATGCAGATACAACCGAACGAGCGGCTCGCTCGACGCTGAGCATGGATTCACCGACTTTGCGGAGCGCTGGAGATCGCAATTTTTGTCAAAAAAAATCCAGAAAGGAAATTGTAGGTCATAGTATGGTCCATACGTTGCTTCTTAATATTTTTTCGATATTTATAACAAAAAAAAAATTGCCAAAAAACAAAAATTGTGTCCTAAATTTTTGACTTTTTTGATCGATATCTCGATAACGATGCATGATACGCCAAAAATGGTTGGGACTTAATTGTAGAACACAAAAAAAGCTACAAAAAAGGTCCATGTAAACATTTTCGAATCTCATCGGATACCCAAGTTATTGCCGAAAAACAAATTTAACCCCTTTTTTCAAGATGGCGGCCTTAGCGCCCCGGAAATCTTGGTCGAAAAACTCAAGTTAAGCTTTTCTAGGTATCCCTTACAACATATCAAAAAATTAGCTTGTTAATTTCATTTTCATTTTTGAATGTACGAAATGACTGGACTATATGTACTGGTTCTTTTTCCCCGGCCCAAATACCAAATAGACATTGCCGTCGTCCTGTTACATGCAGTTGACACGTCACGTGTCGGGCGGGAAGAGCACTGGCACAGGTACGTCGTCGGTAAGCGCCACCGCGCGACTGACGAAGCCGGCGGCGTCGCGCCGCTCGCGGGTTTGTAGGTATTTAGACATCATAAATTGGAAAATACCACTACAACGTCCACCTCAGCGATTTGTACTAGAAAAATGATTTATCTACAGATTAGTGTAAAAATAAAGTCAATAAGTTTATTATTTTAGGCACAGTATTGAAAATGTTTTTTAAAAAGAGGCAACTTTGGATTTTTTTTCTATCGAGCGAAGTTCATCTGATTAAGTAACTGTAAGCGAATTGCACTCTGTAAGATCCTCAACTGTAACATATATTTTTTTCAGAATTTTACGTCAATTTTTGACTGATTCATATTGATTTTAAAAACAGCATTTGCGATACAAGAAGCCCTTAAGAACATGACACATAAGAACATGCATCACTTAGAGTTGGTACCTATGTATTGTTATTTTTGAATTTAGAATAGAATCTTATTTGCAGCAAATCTCTTTGGGCTGTTAGGTACTCGCTGTTCCATTTACAAACTCAGAATAGGAACGTGCATCATTTCAAGCTATTGTTATTTTTAATTTGAAATATAATCTTTAAAAACTGATGCGACCAGCGAATCGTAGCCAGGAATTTGGAAGTACGTTTTTCGGTAATTAAAATGTGTTTGCACTTCACCTTCTTATATTTTAACCTCGTTTTGATTTGCATCCTGGCCACTTTTGAAGCTTACATTATTTATAAACATTACAATCAATAATTTTACGATTCAGACTATTTGATATTGAAACAAATACCTTTATGAATGATATAAATATAAATTTACTTATTTGAACTCAAACCGGTACCTATATTTATAAGTTTC
>JAPQVW010000350.1:0-31373 GCA_028535905.1 Quercus berberidifolia | reverse complement strand
GATATATTTTTTTTATTTTAATTTCAAGTACAATAAAGTGTTAATTTGTTCATTCAATGAATGGAATTGATTACAGATGCTATTATTTTAAAGTCCACGCTAAATTACACACACGGCCTCCGCAGTGGGTCTAATTCACCTAATTCTAATGAAGTCAGTTTTTGTTGTATACAATTTTTTTTCTATTGTTAAAGGCATGTTCGTCACACCGTAGTCCATCGAGGCAGCACCAGCCACGCCAAGGGACTGGTGGCTCTGATAGAGCAGGTACCGGGACTGACGCACTCTGCCGACCTGTCCGACACCGTCCTCGAGAGAGGCTACTGGGCCACGCATGGACTACCCTACTTCAAAGTAAGGCCCTTCTCCCATTACAAAATACAGCTATGCGACTTGAGTAACGTATCCTACGTTACTCAAGTCGCATAGCTGAATACTTGTAGGCAACTCGACGTTCGCACATTACATTCGCATAACTTTTTTTGTGCTTTTAATGAACGGGACGTTCTGTCGAGCGATTCCAGTGACGGAGAAGCGATTGCAGTTGGATACGCGACGCGCGGGCGACCAGCATGACTGGTCGCGCGCTACTATTCGCGGACGCGTACGATACCGGTAGCGTAGTGTTCGAGCACCGATACAAAATGTATGTGCGATACGCCACGGCGATTAGTCTCACAACGTCTCGAGACTCGCAAGAAATAATAATAATAATGCCGGACAATCCACACAGCATGATCTATCCCCAAGCTAAGCAGAGCTTGTGTTTTTGGTACTAGATGACTGATACACGTAATAACAATGTATTACATAGATATATATATATATATTTATTATACATAGTAAAAACCCAGACCTCCGGAACAAATTTCTGTGGAGCACACAAATATTTGTTCCGGGCGGGAATCGAACCCGCAACCTTCCGCGTCGCAGGCAGACCTTCGCCCGCTGCGCTACATCGGTCGTCAAATTAGAGTCGCCTGGGCGTATCGTAATGGGAGAAGGACCTAAGTGTATGGTACTTGCTACTCCTTAGCTCAGCGACTCGTAGTGTGTCAGTCTCTAATAAGAAGATATTTTGGTCTGTCTTATACAGTTTCCCGCCAGATCACCGCTTGTAGTGTTTGTAGGTCCGCTTCCACGTTTTACCCACGGTACCGTGTTTTTGCGTAAGTAGATAGATTGTACCACTGTAATGATGATGATGTCATTTATAAATGATGAACAATTTATTCGTGCACGCTTGAAAATAAAAAATCTAGTTTTTGTTCTAGTTAGTCATGAGTTAGTCGTTGTCTTTGTTTTTTCTTGTGTTTGATTTTATTGGATCGAGGGTCTTGCGTTACTGAATATTTTCATCCTTATATTCTAATCTTTTATTTTTAATTTTTTTCAATGAGAGATTTTTTCCCAAGAAATAATATAGGTATATATTTTTTGTAGACCATCTACGGATCTACATAATGTCTACGAACCTCTACGAAAAACAAAAATCCATAAAAAAGACTTAAACGCGCTCCCTTGATAATGTTCGTTTTGTTTATTTACCTACAAAAAACGAATTAAAAATTGCTCATAAACTTTTATCTCTTCCAGGATATAGCAGAAACCACACAAATAAACAAGATGGAAGAGCTACACGGCCACATATTCTCAGAGTCGGAATCACCACGAGCAGTTCTGTTCAAACGCGGCTATAAAAACGCTACGTCACTAGACAGCATAATAAAACTAATGAGACAAAACAACGTGACTGCGATAAACGCTGCGAGTAATAAAACTTGTGTGGGCGATGTAGAGTGCATAATAAATGAGCAGGGATATTGGTCCGTGCTTGGCGCGAGAGGTGATATCGTCGGCAATGGCAGGATGCCGTATGGAGTTATTGATACCAAGATTGTGACAGGTGAGATGAGCGCTTATTGACTTTGGGACCCTAAAATTGACAGCGCTAATTTGAACCTTCTGTCTGTAGATATAGGCAATTTAACTGACCGTCCCTAAATGGCCAGTACCTCCAGGGAGTATGATGAAAAAATGCAAAAGTCTTAAATTGACATTTCTTTTATCATTAAAATCCTAGAGTTAGATAGGAAATTCATCTGAATGCTTTTTAAAATCAAGATTATGTGAGGATACACATGTATATTGTTTATTTATTTAATATTTTTTTTGCTTTACAATAATATTACAGTTTTGTAAGTATTTATGTACCCTGTCTTATAGGGTATAGCAATAGATCTTAATCTAGGACTTAAGATAAAGACTTAATTGAGTATTTTATACAAATTCTGAGATCTTTAATAAGTATGATAAGTATAAGCAACATAACATAGGTTCTAAGTGTCTACATTTATATTATATGCAGGCAACTATCATTACAATAACATTATTATTTTCCAACAGGAACCCTAAATTCATCAGAACTAGACTTCATAGCGGTCGCCGGTCCTCCATACACAGAGATCCAAGCCAACATCACAGTTCAACTCAACAAGGGCAACGTAGCACCAATCTACACACAACAATTCAACGACAAACCAGACATCAACGGCCTTGAGATCCGGGACCTGGTCCAGCAACAGCAAGAAGAAGCAGCGGAGGAAAAACTTGAGCTGCTGAACAAGGATGCGGTGAAGCCTTTTGATTGGTCGGAGGGGGAATTCAAGAGCTATTCACACACTGGACTTCCTGATCGATGGGCTTTTAACAAGTATACGCCGAATTGGTCTTGGTGAATCTCTTAGTACCTAACCTACCTACTTAGTCACGTACCTACCTTCTGAAACTATCGTTTTATTGGATTAGATAAATTGTGTCTGTATATTCGTTGTGTTCTGAATATAAGTTTAACTCTTTATGTTCCTGGTAGATAAATATTTGTAAAACTTAAACAACTGATATAAGCTTAGGGCTTAGAGCAACAAACAACGTTTTTATACTTCGTTTGCCATTTGTTAATTTAACTTTTTAGTGAGACTACTTTGTTCGTTTTAATTAGGTACCTGCCTACCTCTTCACGGTTAAGTTTTAGGTAGGTACCTATTTCCTTACCTACATATTTATTGGCATGTGTGTTCGGTCTTGACTTATAATGCTAAATGTACTTCCTAAAGCTAAGGTATGTCTACATATTTAATTTGTGTTTGTCTTTTAAAATGCCTAATAATAAATAGTAAACGTAAAAAAATGAAGTGAGTAAGTTATACTTAATTATTTAATAATGAAATGGATAATGTGGGAAACTTAGACAATATTTCTATACCAATATTTCTACTGTAATTTATTAATTGAAATTTATTCAACTGAAGTTTTAATAAGAATGAAGTGACTTTTACAAGCATTGTTTTCGATTTTACTCTCGAAAATAAATGAAATATATATTTTATTAGTTTTTTTTATTTATCAACCTAATTCGATGATTTCCTACGATGTGTTCGATAATAATGTACCTACACTTAGAAGCAATCTTAAAGCCAGAGCAGAGAGCTTAAAGCCGATTTAATCATACGCGCGATCAGCGCTCCTAAACTTAATCCCTTACTTTCGTATCAAAAGGATAAATGGGTCTATAAAACCTATCAATCAATAAAAGATATAAATATTTAAGATAAGATAAATATAAAAGATCTATGAAATTATTGGGAGAGGTTTACCTAAAAGTAAGAGAGCTAGACTTAGTAGAGCAACGGGGAACAAGAAATTCGCAAATAGCAGGCTTTGCTTTGTCTATTCTGTACCTACTAACGTCACGCCAGCGTCTACGTTTTGGGAAACTAGAGACAAGCCAGCCTCTTATTAATTTAACACTATTTATTTATTAGGACTACCAACTAGAGATAACAACAAAAAGGAATTAAATAACAATGTTAAGGTACTTAGGTCTAGTGCTCTCTAATTTATAGGCGGCCGCAGCATGCGCATAAATGAAGACAACTCAACTATTAAGACAAGAACTATTATGCTATAGTAATAATCTCATTAACTTAAAATATATTAAAAAGAATTAAAATTATATTTTGTTACTACTACACTATTTTAGGTAGGTAGTACCTACTTCCAGTTCATTCACAGATTGCGCGTATCAAAGGTGGGGGTAGTGTAGAATAATTTATACTAATTTATAGTAGGTACTAATGAATCCAATACCATCAATATCACACACCCATGCGGGATCGAGGTCAAACCCGCTGATCCGCGGGATTATAATAAAATCATACATTTTGCTATTTTTACTTCCTAGGCTCAATTGTGTGGACTCGAGGGGGGGGGATCCCCTGTTGTCGTGTACATTGACATTCGTCACTTTCGGTTATACACTCATAATAACTCGAATGTAAAAATCAATTTACAGTTCGAGTTGTTTATTTAGACCGGATTTATTTAACAGATAGTTCTACTGCTCGAATATACAACAAAACAACGTAGATGACTGCCAAAAACTAAAAATTTACTTTTTCAGATTTATCATTTTAATTTGATGAATAGAAAATAGTTTTATTACACACTTAAACACTATAAAACAGTCTACAAATGAAACAATTTAAATTTAATTGACAATTGGCGGTCTTATCACTCAAGAGCGATCTCTGCCAGACAACCTGGTACGGATAGGATCGTCATATTGTACATGGGGTAAAATGCATCTATCTTATATCTTTAAATGAGCAATCTCGGAATCGGCTCCAACGATTTTCATGAAATTTAGTATATAGGGGGTTTCGGGGGCGATAAATAAATCTAGCTAGGAATCATTTTTAGAAAATGTCATTTTATTCGTGTTTTATCGATAATCAACTTAAACATAAACTTATTTATTTTTTAATATGACTCTTCCTGACATCTATTGGCGAATAATAATACTATTTTTTGTGAGCAATAAAGTTATTCCAGCAGATGGCGTTGTTAAGTAACACGAAGTCAATGAGTGTTTGCTTTGAGGTTAGACTAAAAAAATCAATTGTTTATTTATATTATTTGTGTCTTCTTAATGCACGTGTTCACTTAAAAATGCCTAAACAATGAAAGCATCTAACAGTATCATAATTTCCAAAAAACACAATTTATAAAAAAAAAAAAAAAAAATACCGAGTAAAGCTCGGGCATCCAGGTACTTATTATTAATTATAGATACATTACGTTAAGAAGGTACACATTTTATCGGCCAGTTAGTGGGTATCGGCATGTAGGGGTCATAGGCTTCGAAAAACCCTAGGCCAATACCCCTGATAGGAATTAGCCTATATATTCCAAGGAACGAAAAGGAACAAAGTGGTGTCATCGCTTTCGAGATCCAGCGTTTACGGGATTAGATTCCTTGGTAGGTACCGTATAGTAAGCGCAAATCTTTATGAGCTCTGTGAACATAGTCACAAAACTACGCATGGTACAGTTGAGTGAGTAATCATGTAGAGATTTTGTAGAGAAGTAGAGAATCTGTAAGAGATTAAATTTGTTAACGGATCTACATACTTACCCAGGTAGTGGTTTTAAATAGTTGTAATAATAATATATGTAATCACACTAATATTATAAAGGCGTTGTAAGTTTGTTATGATGTTTGGTACCTCAAGCGAATACCTACTACTCAGTGGCGGCGTAGCGTAGGTTGGTACCCGGGGTGGTTTTCTATCACCCCCCCCCCCCCTTCAAGGGGGGAATGACAAGCACGAAGTGACAGCTAGTGAGCTCCAAAAATTGGTGGTTGATAAAAAGCTATGAAGGAATACAAAAAGATATAACGGCGAGCGGAGCGAGCCTTCGAAATTTTTTGTTACTACTGATATTAACCAACAAAAGATTGCCTTACATTTATTTGACGGTCGTCGTAGATCACAGCAAAAACCAAAACAAATAACTAGCACAACAATAACGAAAAATCACAACAAACCAAAAATATAAAATTACTCTCGAGTCGACTTTACCTAATTTCGAACGGCAACGCGTATGTGTTTCTCACTCTAACGCAATGCGAATCGCATTGCAGGGTGCGAGCACAGTGCGAGCGAGTGCGCGCTCAAAGTGAGCGGACATTTACCTCCCTCGCAAACTTCCGCGTCCCTCTGACACCTAAAAATAACCTACTGCGCAGCGAATCGCGCGTACGTCCGATACCTCATAAAGATTTGCGCCTAGAGATGGGTTTTTGCCGGGCGTTTACTGGGCGTATTGAGTATAATATATTCAATACACCTAGTAAACGCCCGGCAAAAACCCTTAGAGATGGGTTTTTGCGCCTAATAAACCCTCCTCAATAACTTCCTCACTTAACTCTATGGCTCCGAGAATGTAGTGGCCTCAAAGATCTAGGAACTCTTCCAACTTTAATAAAGGGGTTCCTTTTACATTAGGTACCTACCTACAGTTGAGTGGTCCACTTGCGTGTGTATGATTGTATGCAAATGTAGGTACTGAAAACAGATATCGCAATATCGCCTGCGATAAAGGGGTTTCTTATTTAAGTTTCAAGATTCAAGTTTCAAGTGTTTTATTGCTTTCATGTTGTACAAATTGGTCTTCATAATAGTTTACAGCTAGCTACCAACATGAGCCCGGGCGGGGCACCGCAAAAAGGAACGTACCTACGTACGTTCAGTTACCTACTAAATAAATATTATTTTATTTCAGACTACTTTAGTAAAGAAGTAGATGAAGATGACGAACCCACGATGAATACACCCCGACACACCACTTCTTTTCTTAATGTGTCAGCAAGAATAAACGCCGGAAAGAGAAAAACCACAAATACTGCAATACAAAAAATGGTTAAAGTGCTTCCTCGAGCCTTCTTCGAGCTACAGCAAAGAATATTATGGCTTTCAATACCAGAAAACGGTTGTGATGAGATTTCCTTTTGTCATATTTTTGTTGAAAAACGCATTTAACGTGTGCATGGTACGTAAAAATAAAGTTTGCGTATAAAGCACTGGACCAACCGGTTTCGGTTACATACGCCATTCATGTCTAGAATACCTAATAGTTTGTCAGGAAAAAAAATTCGATCATTGTAAACTAAGCTTTGCGTTTTCCATTACGTAATTGCTCCTTTATATTTTGTTACTGTCTCATGTTCTAACTAAGAAAATTTAATTGTTTTTCGGTTCCTTTCAAGGGCACTAGCTGATATTTTTATATTTTTGTTGAAGTATTAATAGGGCCTATTCGATAAAAAAATGCGGTTACTAAGACTGTTTTACCATACATAAAACAAAACATTTTCACAGCAAAGTTACCATAAAGTTACAAAGTGGATATGTTCTAGTTTAAATACAAAGAATTATTGCTTTTCTTCATTGTTTTATTTATTATTCAATATCATGTTTGTACAGCAATTAAACACATTAAATTAGTTGAGGATTACTGTGGTATTATTTATTTGACGTTAAAAAAGTTACAAAATGGAACAACCAAACAACTTTCTGCTCTCAAAAAAATTAAAAATCTTTTGAAAATGCTTTTTTTTTGTTATTTTGCCGCTATCGTATATATCTATAATGAATAGCAAATCATTTAAAATAATTTAGATAATCTTAAAATGATGTTTTTATTTCACTCCATTTTGTAACCGGGACATTATCTTATCTGTGCTGGGACAAATTTCTACGAAAATGCCCGTTGACATTTTCATAAGGAATGACACTAGCAGTGTTGCCATTGATACGGCAATTGCCGTATTATACGGCAATCCACGTTTTTTTTTCAGAAAATACGGCATACGGCAATTTTCTTATTGCCGTATCACAATATACGGCAATTGGCTGTAGGTGAAACGAAACGTTTTTCACTAGCGTAATAAATGCGTTTTCAAAGCTCGTGTCAAGGATTTTTTCCTATCAGAAAAGTGTATACCGGTACTATTTATTTATGTATGTATGTATCTATGTAGTCTATTACTGCTCCTAAAATTTATATATTTATTAAGATATTGTTTTGTTTATACAATTTAGTTATATTTATGCTTTTTGTAAGGTATTTATTATGTTGTTTATTTTAGAAAACTCTTGGTACACCCTCTGCCTTTCTTAACTTCATATAATTCTTTCCATCCAAAGGTTGCCTGGAAGAGATCGCTTCAAAGCGTTAAGGCCGCCCATTGTGCATGTCTTTTATCATGTCTATTTGTATTATAATGTGTTTTGTTGGTGTACAATAAAGTATTTTGTATTGTATTGTATTATAAATGAAACGAAACGTACAGGTACCTACCAATGTTATAAACACAAGTGGAGACCGAGTGGAGACTTTTGCCAGATATCAACAAATTTTCGACCTTAAACATCGGCACCTGGAAAGCTCACGAAATTTGGGAATACATCCATAACACAACCGACTGCAAGACTCTAGCGAAGTTTGCTCTAGACGTTCTATGTCACACTGTAAAGCAGACTGTGAAAGGATATTCAGCCAAGTTAAAAACATGAAGACCAAGATGCGAAACAAGTTAATAACATCGACTGTAAATAAAACTCTATTAAGCAAGACAACTGATCCAAATGAAAGAAATTGTACGAAGTTTAAGGTTTTGCGCGTGTAACAAAATGAAAAGTAAAGACAAATACCCTCTGGAAAAACACGAATCCGAAGTGATAGAGACTATAAGAAACCTTTATGGAGAGGAAACAAATGATGAATAAATATTTTTTTTTGTATAAATAATTACATACGGCAATTTTACAATTTTTTTCCCTAAAATACGGCAAACCATACTGTGACATACGGCAGCTGAAATTTTTACGATAGCAACACTGGACACTAGCTGACCCGACAACGATGACAGCTGGAAACAGCTGATGACTCATTTCATTTTATTTACATTGAGCATTTTATCATTCTTCAGTGCTGCTTTTCAGTTTTGCTTGCAAAATTTAGACAAAATTAAATGTAAATATAAGTATAAACAGCCCGGAAGTGTTTCAAAATTGGCTATAGATTGACGGAACTATGAATTCCAAAGTCAAAGGTGCGTAACTGGTGCGTAAAATGGGTTAAAAACTTGACTACAATTTATTTTATTTTACTATTTTTTTATCTTCTTCAGAACAACAGCGGCAAAATGATCGCGAGCTTCGAAAAGCTGGAAGAGATCTGGAAAGGGATAAGGCAGCCCTTGAAAGGGAGGAAAAGAAACTTGTAAGTTGGCAGGTTACCTTGGTCTACTTTAAATATTTTATAATATAATTATCTCAACGCCGCCGGAAACTTGCTTTTACCTCAACTGCAGTTTTACCAATTTAATTTACTTCACAGTTCATCAAAAAGTAACGAAAATAATAATTGTACCAAGTAGCTCCATCTATACCTACCTATGACTCATGCCTTACCACAAAATCTCCTACTGTATAATTGATATTGTAGTGACAATTTTTCTTTTGTATAGACTTCAAAAAAACATACAGCCCGAATTGAGAAATTTTAGAAGTTTGTTAAAAACAGGGAGATCCTCAATTCCGCTGTATGTTTGTATGTTAATTCATATCTCCACCAGTAGCTATCCCATTTTGATGATTATTTCACGAATGTTTAGAGAATGATTTCGCGGTGGTCCCATAAAATTTATAAAAATTATTCCCGAGGGATTAGTATTTATCGTGGAAAACTTAAAAAGCAACTTAATACTGTAGAGGAATCACGACTACCTATCTAGCATATCTACGCGAATTGTTAATAGATTTTAATGATTCTTTCACTATTCTATAAAGGTTGATTGATGTTGTTGAAGTTGATTTTAGGTTTTTAAATCAATTATTTATTTCTTTACTTGTTAACTCATTCAACACAGATATTCTTTACCAAACCAAACAACTAACGTCAACTGTTTCAAATTGTAAAACTAGTGCTAATTTGTTTCTATTATTTGATTGTAATTTTATTTCTATGTTAAATCAACAACACTTGAACATTACAGGAAAATGAAATAAAGAAAATGGCTAAAGAAGGTAACAATGAAGGATGTAAAATATTAGCTAAACAACTGGTGCAATTGAGAAAACAGAAAAGCAGAATCCATGCTGCTAACAGTAAGGTAGGTTAATGATTTTACTGCTCTAATAATGAAAAAACAGCACACTTTTACTTTACTGAACAATGCAAAGCTACATAAACATAAACATTTATTTATTTCTATAAAGATTACAAAACTATGTACAAAACTATGTAACTAGGTAGTACCAAAATATTATTTGTACCAAACCTACATAGGTTTGGTACAAATAATATTTTGGTACTTATGCATAAGGAGGTAGGTTGTGTGAATAAGACTAATATAATAAGCAAATATTACGGATTAACTACCTTATGCCTATGACTATTTTATTATATTATATCAACAGTACCAGAACTTTAGTAAGGTGGCAGTCCTCTGTACTAGTAAAAACTGTTTTACGGCAGGATGCCATGCTCTTCCTTAGGTGGTAGGTATTTATTTATTCAACTAGAACAGAAATTAATTCCAATTACACTAGCCTTACAGTAAAATAATATGTCAACTAGAAATAGTACAAGTGAAATAAAACACTTTAAAATAGTATTAATAATGATATTAATAAAAATGGAATCATTAAAATAAAATTAGCATAGTCAAATAAATAAGTAGTTTAGATGTTCAACTCGCAAAAGATCAGGCTTTCTAACGCCAGACTCCTCCATTCTAACGCCAGACTCCTCCATACATCCACAAAAACATCACATTCAAGATTAGCATCCATGAGGGCATTGAGTAGCGCGAGAGTATGTGGAATGGGAGATTGGGCGTGTGCGGCAGTCCGGGAATATGGCACTGCAAAGAGCCTGTGCTTCCTACCACGACGGTATTTGTCAGGGACATGTAGGTATACATGTATGGAGTTGTATATGAGTTAATGTTTTGATGTATTCAAATTGAAACTTTATTTTCAAAGAAATATAATCACACTAAATCTTTAAAATTACAGCTTACATGTAGATATCTATCTATGTAATACATTGTATTATGTGTATCAGTTATCTAGTACCCATAACACAAGCTCTGCTTATCTTGGGGCTAGATGATGTTGTGTGGATTGTCCGGCATTATTTATTTAAAAAAAAAGATACAAATAAGTATTCACAAATGAAACAGTTGAGCTATCTGCAGACTTTTGCAAACAATCTAAGAGGTTGCTTAACTGATTTATATTAATTCTAATCAGATGTAGCTCAAACCACTGCTGTATGTCAATGCTGATGCGCTGCACCAGATACTTACCCAAAATGTGCTTGGGTCATGAAAAAACTATAATTCAAAGTAACTGTCACAAAAAACAGCCTAATAATTTTTTATTTTATTTTCAGATAGCCAGTGTTCAAACTCAAAACAAAGCAATGGCAGCCAACATAGCGATAGCAGGGGCTATAGGTACTACAGCTAAGACCATGGGCAGTATGAACAAGATAATGAACCCGCAACAAATGGCTAAGGACATGGAGGCATTTAAACAGGCTAATGCTAGAATGGACATGACCGATGAGATGAGTAAGTTGACTTTTGATTTATATGTTTCTGAGATCTTACACTCAATTCAGTTTATAAACTTTTACATATTTCGTATTTTGTTTTGAATAACACCTAGTTTCGTAAACTGATGATAAAAATAATTAAGAGTGACAAAGTACTCAAAAAGTATGTAAGACTTTGTAAGTGTTAAAAAGTTTTTAAACTCTTTGTGTTGATTGTTTTCCAACACTTCACATTGAATTTGGTTGAAGTGTAGCATGGTTACCAAAATCACACACAAGTTATAACAATAAATTTAACATGATTGTTATCATGGGCGTACCCAGCTTTTGACCCAGGGGGGGGGGCAAATCAAGAGGAAACCCGGTTCGCGCACCCCCCCCCCGTACGTAAAAAGTAAGTAACGGTGAGCAGAGCCAACCGCGAATTTTTGGAGCTTGTTTCGTCTCTTTGAGTAAAATTAAGCAATAGTGTCTATGACAAAGAAATGACAGCGAACGAAGTGAGCCCCGAAAATTGTATATTTTTTTTACTTGTTTTTACTTTTACGATTTTTTTTTACTTTTTCGGGAGGTCACAAACTTAATAACAAAAATATGAAAAAAAAACAGCGAGCGGAGCGAGCCCTGAACATTTTGCGGTGGTTGAGAAAATTGTTAGTTTTAGTATTTTTATACAATATAAATATCGGCGAGTGAAGCGAGCCGCAGCCTTGTTTTAAATTGGTGATGCATGCTTTGCAAGCCAAGGAAAGCTAAGGCGATGGCGAACGGAGATAGCCGCAGCATTTTGCGTTTTTTTGGCGTTAACAAAGGTATTAAAAAAAAATGTAACGGCGAGCGTAGCGAGCCGCCGAAATTTTTGTTAGTTTTTCGGGTGCTCACAGTCTAGGTAAGAAGAGTTCCAAAGTAAATAACAGCGAGCGACGCGAGCCCTGAAAATTTTGGAAAGTTTGCGGTGGCTGAGATGATTGTTAAAGAAACGAATACAGAATAAATATTGGCAAGTGGAAGGAGTGACCTTTTTACAAGCCAAGAAAGCTGATAATGATCGAAGAATATTATTATAAGATTTTTTGGCGATGAACAACAAAATAGGAGGAAAACAAACCACACAACATATCACATCCGCGGCAAGCGAAGCGAGCCGCGAAATTTCTCATGACTAGTCTTAAGCACAACCTAGGGTGTGCGTGTGAATTTTCATTATGTTAGCACCATAAAAGGTGCCAAGATGGCACCCCTCCGCCCCCGCCCCCTTACGCCGCTAATGCTGCACGGCACGGTACAAAACTTCACAGCATGATATCGAGGACTCTAGATCGTGGCGTGTTTACCAACACGCAAAATGGAGTGTAGACCTACGACAAGACGCACAGTGGATCAAAAATCAGCTTTCAAAGACACAAGGAATAAAAATCATGTGTTTTTTTTGCTTGAAACGGCTTCCAGTAATCATTATTTTGCCTAAATAAAATATATTATGTGATACAATTTCGCTGCCATAATGTCGAGTTATAATTTTCAACAATCAAACTTTCAGTCTCTATTCATTGGTACACGTATCAGAACAATTTTTGTTTTTAATTAATGAATTCATACCTACCTATTTTTAATTTAACTGCCTACCTACGTTTAACTCCGAGTTCAGGGGAGGGCAGCTGGGTTCCAGGGGGGCAACTGCCCCCCCCCCCCTGGATACGCCCATGATTGTTATATGTGACTGCTCATCAACAAATCAACTCGTTCAATTTTATTCGGCTTATGAACCGTAGCTGAAACCATAGTTTTGAAATTAAATGTAATATTAACTGCAATAATAGTTCATTTGTGGATGAACACTTCAGATCTAGAGAAACCAGGTTTTTTCATGTAATTTATAGAATAGTTGTCAATAGAAATGTTTTTACAGTTTCAGACACATTAGACGACATCATGGGAGCTTCAGATGAGGAGGAGGAAACTGAAGGAGTCATCAGCCAAGTGCTGGATGAGATTGGCATTGAAATTAGTGGCAAGGTAAATATTATTTAGTTTATGTACGCCCACCTGCCCAGTTGGCACGAATTGGCTCATTCTGTCAGATGATGTCATGTTCCTTAGAAGAACTGAAAATTACTCCCGCTTATAAAAGTGTTTCTGATCAAATTACCTTGAAAACATCCTTTCTCATGAAAAAGTCTGTGGTAAGGTGGTCGGATTGAGAATTATGACGCAGCAGGTTGCAGTTTGATTCCCATAGTGGGTCGAATATTTGTATGATTCATATGTAGTGGCGTGCATAGATAGTTGACCCCTCTGACAGGTTTTGAGTCTCGTAATTACATTAGTTTTGGTTTTATAATATTAAATTAGTTGTTTTTATATAGAACAGCTTGCTATCTTCATATTATCGAAAGATACTAGTCTTAAAATATTTCTATATCCATTGAAATTAATGTTAAACTTAACAGGGGGGTCACCTAATTCTGACGCCCACTGTACATCATTCCACTGGGTTTTTTTCTAAGGTTTTTTCTAGTATATTACTGTTGCATAGGCATCTTTAAAATGTTTGAGGCTATGTTCATACAGTCTTTAGAAATATCCAGGATCTTTTTGTAAATGGATGCAAGCAATTTGCATATATTCTTAAAGATTATGTTCACACAAAATTAAATTGTTTTTACAAGCTTTTAAATAACTTGCCTGGTTAGTTAGTCACAGAATTACATGCTAATTCTGTATGTATGTGTGAGATAAATCTTGCAACTGAATGTTAGAACAGTTATCCTCAACCGATTAAGCTGAAGTTTGGCATACTTATGTAAGTTCGGCAAGCGTAGTGAGGGACGCCCTACGGCCAGTTGGGATGACGATCTGCGAAAGACTGCAGGCAGATGCTGGATGCGGCAAGCTGAAGACAGGACGCTATGGCGCTCATTAGGGGATGCCTATGTCCAGCAGTGGACTAATAAAGGTGATAATGATGTAAGTTCGGTGACGATGAAATGTTATGATACTATCGAGCTGGTCTGATGATGGAGACAGAAGGTGGCCATAGGAACTCGTAAACGAAACGACGTAACTCCGTCGAGTTTGGGTTCGTTCGATTTGTCTTCCTAAGCTCTTTGGTCCTAAATGATGACCAGGGTCCTAAATGATGACCGGGGTCCTGATGATGGACCCGAAAGGAGGTCATAGGAACTACTAAACCAAACGACCTTACCTCATTGATTTTGGACGGAATTGTCGAATAAAACCTTGTTTTTAATTATTTTTTTAAATATGAATATTGTTTCTATTCCAGATGTCCAATGCCCCAACAGTGGTACGCAACAAGCCCGGAACTTCAACGTCGGATGCTGACAAGGAGCTCATAGCACAACTAGATCGACTTAAATCATAAAACACAATGTTATATGGAACTCCTTTGAAAATCACACGATAAAAGGTCTGCTGATGTTCTTATTTATAAAACTAAGGTTTGTTTAAGGTGGAACGTGACGCTGGTTCAAAATTTTTCATGTCTTTTTTTTTTAATTTCTTCTAACAACTTATTTAGATGGCATAAGAATAGTTTTGCGCAAATTCTAAACCATTGTTTAAGTCAAACAAACTTTTGCGTTTAGGAGTCTTTTGACATGTAAGAGTATTATTACGACCGATGTGGCGCTGCGGGCGAAGGTTTGCCTGCGACGCGGAAGGTTGCGGGTTCCATTCCTGCCCAGAACAAGTATTTGTGCGCTCCACAGATTTTTTTCCGGAGATCTGGGTGTTTATAATGTATAATAAAAAGTATTTATCTATGTCATACATTGTATTATGTGTATCAGTTTTCTAGTACCCATAATACAAGCTCTGGTTAGCTTGGGGCTAGAGGATGCTGTGTGGATTGTCCGGCATTATTCATTATTATTTATTTATTAGTAAGATTAATATTATATCGATATACTCCAAAACGACAATGGATTCAAAGTTTGTTTTAACATGGGTTTATAGCAAATGGGATACAATGTACGCAAAACTTCTTACCTGCTATCTTAATTACCTGTAAAGCCTAAAAAATAGAAAAAAAACCCTATTTTGTATTTCACACTTGACGTACCGCCTTAAGTTATATAATTTTCACTACGTATTTATAAAATTAAGTATTCGTAGTTCAATGTATTGGATTGTATGCTGCTCATGCAGAGATAATCATTTTTACTTTAGTTATATATTTTTGTTACTGAAATGTTGTCCAAATATTGTTAAAGCATACTTAGTTGTGTACATATAATTTAAAAATCTATTCAAATACCTTGTAAATCTGTGATATTTTTGGATTATATGTAAATAATACAAGTTTTAAAACAGTTCGTTTCTTTTGGAATATCCTTTTGACGTATTTGAATATCATTTTAACCGTCAGCGGGCGAAGGTCTGCCTGCAACGCGGAAGGATGCGGGTTCGATTACCGCCTGGAAGAAATATTTGTGTGTTCCACATAAATTTGTTCTGGAGGTCTGGGTGTTTACTATGTATAATAAAAAAAAATATAATAATAATATGTAATACATTGTATTATGTATATCAGTTATCTTGTACCCAAAACACAAGCTCTGCTTATCTTGGGGCTAGATGTTTTGCAGCATTATTTATTTATTATTTAAATTTATTGCAAAAAATATATACTTACCTGCTTTGGACGTGTTAGGGGTCCCTAAAACACTAACTCAATTGAAGGGTGTTAACGCATTCACTGCCAGCCAGTACGATGCGTCGCGTCCTGCTAGGGCACGCCGCCGCTGTTATGTCTTCATCACGGGCACGAAATGTGCTAACGATTTAATAATGGTACCGCGTCATACCCAAGGTTGAGGGTAAAATAATAGTTCCCAATACAAATAAACTCTATAGGTACTCTATACCGACAATTTAAATTCAGTATACAAAGGCACCACCTTCACAGGCGAAATTATCGCTGATACAAAGTTAACTTGGATGTAAAAACCGTTGTGGGTATGTGCAACTGATGCAAGATTGTTACAATACATTGTTTATTCTGTTTTATTAAGGGTGGTGTTCTTTGTAAGAGAATCGGACAATAAGCAACTCGGTCGGCTTAGAGGAAGAAAAGTACCTATTTTAACTCTGTTCGTCGGTTAAGGCGCTGCTATGACTCAAACTAGCGCCGCCACATATTTTATCTTATTATTACGTTAAACAAAAAAAAATGTCAAAAATCTATCGGACAGTTCACGATATCATTAGTTTTTTTTTGTCTCTATAATTGTTTTATTTTGTATAGTTTAAGAAGAGATGCGAAGTTGTCCTTTTTGGTCACCAAACTGTGTTTTCGTACAGCTTAAGGTGAGTAACGTAAAAGAGAACTTCATGTAACCCATAAGAACAAAATCGAACTTGGCAACTGACATCGAACAATGATATTAAAACCTCGTAGAGTTATCTTAAAAACCTTGTACCATAATATTAAAAAAAAGAATAAAAGAGAACTTCATGTAACCCATAAGAACAAAATCGAACTTGGCAACTGACATCGAACAATGATATTAAAACCCTCGTAGGGTTATCTTAAAAACCTTGTACCATAATAGTAAAAAAAGAATAAAAGAGAACTTCACGAACCCCATAAGAACAAAATCGAACTTGGCAACTGACATCGAACTATGATATTAAAACCCTCGTAGGGTTATCTTAAAAACCTTGTACCATAATAGTAAAAAAAAAAGAATAAAAGAGAACTTCACGTACCCCATAAGAACAAAATCGAACTTGGCAACTGACATCGAACAATGATATTGAAACCCTCGTAGGGTTACCTTAAAAACCTTGTACCATACCAAGGCGAACTAACGACCACGACATTGATATTCGAAAAGCGACTCAGTTGTTTACTCTAAAATTTAATTAATTGTTACCTTTGTTTACCATTCGGTAATGTCAAGGTGGCGTGCTATTCGACCTAGACCATTCATCAAGTGAAATAACCGTTTGACACTGTAAATATTAGTATTACATGAAAATTCTCTACCATTTTCCGGAAAGTTTCTCATTCGAAGCTTAGATCAGCTAAGGATAACTACTGTCAAAAAACTACAAGTAATATTGGTATTGAAAAGCTGAACTATGATTCCGGATCACCTGTTTGAAGAAGGCCTGAACAACACCTATTTGCAAAATGATATGAAGCATGTACAGACTCAAAAGCAGCTGTATGAGAGGACTCAGAAAGATTATGTAAGTGTGCCTTCTTGAATACTGTGATCTCGTAATAACTACTTTTTACCTAACAGTAGATAGGTTTAAGACTACGAAGATTTTACGTAACAGTTATTTTTATTGAAAGTCTTCTTGAATACTGTGATCTTGTAATAACTACTTTTTACCTAACAGTAGATAGGTTTAACACTACGAATATTTTACGTAACAGTTATTTTTATTGAAAGTCTTCTTGAATACTGTGATCTCGTAATAACTGCTTTTTACCTAACAGTAGATAGGTTTAAGACTACGAATATTTTAAGTAACAGTTATTTTTATTTAAAGTCTTCTTGAATACTGTGATCTTGTAATACCTACTTTTTACCTAACAGTAGATAGGTTAAGACGAAGAATATTTTACGTAACAGTTATTTTTATTGAAAGTCTTCTTGAATACTGTGATCTTGTAATAACTACTTTTTACCTAACAGTAGATAGGTTTAAGACTACGAATATTTTGCGTAACAGTTATTTTTATTGAAATTCTTCTTGAATACTGTGATCTTGTAATAACTAATTATTACCTAACAGTAGATAGGTTTAAGACTACGAATATTTTACATAACAGTTATTTTTATTGAATTTGTAGTGATATAACTACAAACTCGTTAGGCAGATAGTGGTACATAACACATAACAGTTATTTTTATTGAGTTTGTAGTGATATAACTACAAACTCGTTAGGCAGATAGTGGTTTCAATTCAGATGTCACCAAAACTAAACCATAGATAAGATAATCATCATCATCATCAACCTATATCAATCCACTGCTGGACATAGGCCTCCCCTAAGCGCCATAGCGCCCTGTCTTCAGCTTGCCGCATCCAGCATCTGCCTGCAGTCTTTCGCAGATCGTCATCCCACCTGGCCGGAGGGCGTCCTACACTACGTTTGCCGAGTCGCGGTCTCCACTCAAGAACACGTTTACTCCAGCGGTTGTCGGTTCTTTGCGAGAATGGCCGGCCGACTGCCACTTCAGCTTGCTAATTCTTTTCTTAGATAACACTATACTAGTAATAAACTAATTTGACACCATTAAAAATGATGCCATCCTTTTTCGATCATTATTTTTACAATATTTTGGCAATATTTTAGTACTGTCCAATTAGTTTAGTTAATACACACACAATTGTTAAGTAAAATATTTACAGTCCTAAACTAATCTTCTGTTTTGTTTAATATGAAAAAAAAACTCGGTACATAAATTATCTGTTCGTACATACCTGCTGATGGGTATGTACGGACTATGATTTTTAAACATTTTTAAAGTGATCTGATAATTGGTTCAACCCAATCCTAACCGATTTTCACAAGGACCTTATAAATCAGGCTAGTCTGGGACTTGTTTATAAGCAAGGTCCCAGCTGCAGTCTTTTGTACCAGCAAAGTCAAGGCCCCAACTGCAATAGTTCTATCGCTAGTTGTAAAGGTTCCAATGAGAGTATTTCACAGGAACAAGAGCAGAGAGACATGCTCTCGTCCCAGGACGGAGACACTTGTGAGATCCACGATCAGTTCTACCGGGACCACAAGCTGCTTCTCGTGCTGTTCAGGGCTCTGGCGGTCATGCCCATCACTCGGTCACGACCAGGTTGATATTCCTTATTCTTTACTAGTTTCTGCCCGCGGCTTCGCACGTGTTGTTTCTATGGAAACGTTTAAAGGTTATTTTTATGCCATGGGAACTGATTGCGGGAACTGCGGGAACTTTTTGAGAACTGGGCCACGCTTTTGTCGGCTTACGCATTGCGGCTCGCTTCGCTCGCCACGTAGTGTGGGGAGGACATCCTGGGGGAGAGAAACAGCACGGCGGCTAATGTTCTCCATTCACCGCTTCGATAACTCCATCTAGGCAATTCTGTTGGAGACCTTATTGCGTTATATAAAAAAAATGCTTTTTCTACTTGCGAAGATGTAAGGCTTCTAACGATACATATACAGAGTCGAACCCTGAAAACATAAAAAGAAGAATAAATAAAAAGAGAACGAGAATCCTACATCCTTTTTTTTTTTCATGCAGCCTACCTATAAGCATCCTACTGGTATAGGTAATTAAAATTGTTTAGCCAGTTCAAATAATTTCCACCTGCCCCTTTTTAAAGCGATGTCCTTGTACTATCTTTTCTCTACCTTCTTTTTGACATTATTCTATTAGAATTTATCACTAAAATTATTTAGAATTGACATGCATTAATTATAGTTGACATTTTATATAAACTCTTTTGCAGCAGGTACCCTACAGGATACATGTAGGTACTATTAACTTAAGCTAATATTAAGACCTAAGCTGTATACAGTATATGTAAGGAAAATAAATAAAATAAATAAATAAAATTAAACTTGTAGGCACCATCACATTCAGCTGGCGTTCGTCTGCCACCATGTACGCCATATGTTTCTACATCGCCGCCACCGTCATCGTTCTAATCGTTGGCTACGAAAGGATCCTAATCCTTCGCTCTATTCGCCGCTTCGATGACTACATCTACGCGATTCTCTTTGTGGTGTTTCTGGTCCCGCATTTCTGGATCCCCTTCGTAGGCTGGGGCGTTGCCCATCAAGTCGCTATTTACAAGACTAATTGGGGAAAGTTTCAGGTGAGTCGTAGCTGTAATTGAGTGGTTATTTGTTTTAGAACTCAATTAATTGGAGGCTTGAGAAATTGTCTGGTGATACTTGCAAGTGCCGATTAGATGATGAATAAACGACATGAAAAACCTAAAATAATTGGCTCAGTGGTTTGCTGTAGAAAAATATACATAATATATGTACAGGCGTAAAATTAATTTTAGAATAGAATAGAAAAAATAAAAAGATTGCCATTTATTTCGACACAAGAACCTAACATTCGTTGTCCTTGCTTCAGCAGTTCATATACCTACTTACTAAAGAACTTAATATTCGTTTTGTATTACCTAGGCACTTCCAGCCTATGCATCTACCTATAATATCTAGATATTTGTATCTTTCTCCTTTGCTCTCCCATAACAACACCCCTGTATTCCTAGGTCCGCTACTACCGCGTTACAAGCGAGAACCTCAAGTTCCCTAACCTGAAGACCACAATCGTCATCATCAGCGTCGGTTGCCTACTCCTAGCCGTATGCTTCTTGCTCAGTCTCTGCGCACTCCTGGACGGATTCCTACTGAGGCATACAACTGCGTACTTTCATATTATAACGATGATTAACATGAACTGTGCGCTTTGGTATATCAACTGCAGAGGGATTAAGATCGCCTCGCAAGGACTGTCAGAGTGCTTCCGCAGGGTAAGGTTTTTGAACCAACTTTATACACTAGCTGGTACTTACAATGTGATATTTAACCATGAAATCATGATTTTGGAGTCTCTATTTCTAGATCATGCTAAATGCCATTTTGCCGAAATACCTATCAAGAAACAGTGATATACTTTGGAATAAAACATACCTACTTACCCACCTATGTAGAAATAGGTAGCACCTATGCTACTTTCTATATAGAGTAGGTAGCTTCCGATAAAAGAACTTAAAATATCTTTTGGCTTTAAATATCTTTCGTCTTTCATCACAAATACGAATAGTTTTAGAATTTTGTCTTGTAAACCAATGATGATTTCGACGACCGATGTGGCGCAGCGGGCGAAGGTCTGCCTGCGACGCGGAAGGTTGCGGGTTTGATTCCCGTCCGGAACAAAATATTTGTGCGCTCCACAGAAATTTGTTCCGGAGGTCTGGGTGTTTACTATGTATAATAAAAAATATCTATCTATGTAATACATTATATTATGTGTATCAGTCACCTAGTACCCATAACACAAGCTCTGCTTAGCTTGGGGCTAGATGATGCTGTGTGGATTGTCCGGCATTATTTATTTATATATATTGATAGGAGTAAAAAATCCTTGATTGGAAGCTACTCAAACCAGCAGGCCTAGCATAGCGTTTCTTGTCTAGGGTAGAATAGAGAAAAATTACGTCACATCGTCATCGAATGCGTAAAATATTTGAAATTCATTCCTTCAACTTCAATAATTTACGCAATGTATGACGATGCGATGTCATTTTTCTCTATTCTACCCTAGACAAGAAACGCTATGCTAGTCCTGCTGGTAGATAGGTGATATACCTACTTGTTACGTTATTCCAGAAGATCTATTTTATATTCACAAAGTTTTATCCAACCTGTGTTGTAGATTCCAGCGGCTTTAAGCTTTCGCCTACCAGATTAATGCCTCTACATTATAAAATTCCGACTTCAGCGAGATATACATTTTTAAACACAATTTTTTTTTTCCCCTATGATACAAAACTGTTTATTTATTTAACGCTCTTACAATTTAACTAAAAAGCAATGAAAATCCGAATATTTTTAAATCTAAATTAAAAAAGCCTTTGTTGGATAAGTGCTTGTACTCAATAGATGACTTTAAATTTTGACTCTGTGTGAACTCTTCTTTGTATTTATTTTTTGTTAGGACTTTTTTTCATTCCTGACATTGTATTAAATTCAATTTCATGCATGATCGCTCACACACTGTTTTTGTGTACTATGTTTTAATGTGTGTATAATATTCAAAAACGATTTTAAATAATTTTTCATGAATAAATAAATAATTAAAATATGTAGGTACCTTATTATAATGGTTTTACTTGCTGCTCCAGCTTATTCAATACATACCTGTACCTGTACCTACATTGTCTCAACAGGATGTGCACGTGGAATGCTCTGCGAAGCTGATTGCCCGTTACCGCTTCCTGTGGCTCAATCTCTCCGAACTACTCCAGTCGCTGGGAAATGCGTATGCTAGGACATACTCTACCTACTGTCTGTTTATGTAAGGATCATTTTGTAATGCTCAAAATTCTGAAATTTAATTTTAAGCGGTCTTAAACGTCATTGTTTTCAAAAAACTAAAAACTGACTTTGATCGAACTCCTTTATATTTACCTATTTAATTAGTTTTGCGGGACAAATAATAATCTTTTGGGAATCAACGCCGAACATATATATAGAATATAGAGAGAACATATATATAGAATATAGTAGAGAACATATATATAGAATATAGAGAGAACATATATATAGAATATAGTAGAGAACATATATATAGAATATAGTAGAGAACATATATATAGAATATAGAGAGAACATATATATAGAATATAGTAGTAAGTACCTCCTCCTTTTTTCAAAGTCGGATTTTAATACTTTTCAATACTTTGAAATTCAGACATCTTTGAACAGCAATACCAACATTTATAGACATAAAATGTGGACATTCGCAAAAAAAAACTACCATAATCGTTATATTGAGCAATCTTTAGCGCTCTTATTGTAACTTGTCTTGGTTCAAAAACATTTTAAAACCTCAGAACTTTTAAAACAATCTCCAAATTCGCCTTGGAATGTTAAAGTTCTAGAACAGTCGACGAGTCAGTTCAGTTAAGAACAACAAGGAACGCAAACTCGCCATCTCAAATAGTTTGTATTCTACCTGAAAGCATGTTAGTAAGCTCGCAACTTCAATAGAACTAAATTGGTCTAATCAATGTTCTATCGTTATTCGAACTATGATCTTCGTTCGGAATTCAGCTGGCGGAGCTGCAATCATGTTCAACGGTAATTTTCTTCATATTATGAAGTCTACTTTGAAATTATATTTTACTTATTTGTTATTTTTTGCCCTTGTCTATTTCTAAACATTGCAATGGTTACAACATTTGTAAAGATAGATACTTAGGGGGAGGTCCATTAATTACGTGAGACAATGGGGGGGAGGGGGTCGAGCCAAATCTCACCAAATCTTACGTGGGGGGGAGGGGGATCCTGGAAAATCTCACGTAATTTTTTTTTCCGCAAGAAATAATATAATTTTTCAAGAAACTGGGTTAAAATTAAGTAAAAAATATTACTCCACTTAAATAACTACAATCATACCTACATTTTAATTAGATTTTATTTTCGCCCGCCACGCCACATCTGTCGTCGGAAATAATCGTAAGGAAATATCTATAAAGATGTTACAAACCTTCTCATAGGGTCCACAGGTGATTGGAATGCTGGCTTCTATTTCGGTCAGCGAATTAGCATTGCCATTAAACGTGGCAATGCTGCCAGCATTCTGGACACTTTACCTTCTGGTGACGGCTTAGGTTTTTAGGAAATTGATATAATAAGTGTAAATACTAGTTGTAATTTGTTTTTATTCTTTGATTGTTATTTTCTTTGTTAATTAAATCTTATCATAAGTACCTATGTTTTCTTTCAATTCAAAAGGTATTCTTATTTACTAAAACTGCAGGTTCTTCAATATAACCATAGCGGTGTACGGCGCTCTCTCCGAGATCGTGGACCACGGATTCGGCTTCTCCTTCAAAGAGATGGGGCTCATCGTCGATGCTGCCTATTGCTCCACACTGCTATTTATATTCGTGGACTGCTCGCATAATTCTACATTGGAGGTATTCAATAACATACGAACAACATTAAACAATTTTATTGTTTTGAAAAACCAAAAACCGACTTCAATTTCCTTAATATTTACACTGTTTTTAAGTTTTGCGGGACAAATATTTCTTTTTTTGATTTTTAAGACTATTTCGATCATTGTCAATACAATAGCGAAAGAATTATCAAAATCGGTTCATGATTGACGGAGAAATAGACGAACATACATAAACAAGCTAAAAAAAAGCTGAAAAAATCATAAAATCTATTAACAATTGGCGAAGATATCACCAAAATGGTTGTAGCTAGTTCTATTCCTTTACATTATTAAGTGGTTTTTTAAGTTTTCTGGGATAAATAGTAAATCCCTCAGGAATAAAAAAAATATGGGACCACCGCGGTATCTATACATTAGTGAAAAAATCATTAAAATTGGATAACTGTTGGCAGAGATATAAATTAACATACACACATAAATAGGGCCTGAATTGAGAAAAAAGGAAAAGGCCTTTTTTGAAGTAATTTAAAAAAAAAAACACTAACTCCTTTTAGTTGCTACTGTAGTTAAACTGCATTAACAACTAAAAGAACTCGATTTTTTTATAGGTTGCTGCTGGCGTTCAAGACACTCTTCTTTCAATTGACATTCTAGCTGTTGATAGGCCGACGCAAAAAGAGGTAAAACTAACACTCAGTACCCGGAAAATAGTCCTTATATTTCGCTTAATAAAGTATATAAGACGGGCAGCCCGGTAAAGGATTTCCTCAAATCCTTTACCGGGCTACCCGTCCCCAAAGACGAGAGCCCTTGTAATTAGAGTTAACTAGCTTTTTCCCGTGATTTCCTCCGCATTTATTAACTTCACGGTTATTTTTTTAGGTAAAAGTAGGTAAAAACTATCGCAGTTTCGTATAACGTTTCCAACAGAAACGAGGTTCAAAGTTAACCTGCTCAGTTTCACAATGAAAAGTAGCCATGTTATTCCTTAGAAAAAAAACTCTTTTTTAAAATTCAGATGTTAAGGTTGTGAAAAGGTTAAATTCGTAGTTACCCTTCCACTCCAGGACAAGGAGACGTATGGCGCATTACCTTAAGGTGTCAGTACCCTTCCTTATTTTGTATGTATATAAATAAATATATAAATAATAACGGACAATTCACACAGCGTCATCTAGCCCCTAGATAAGCAGAGCTTGTGTTATGGGTACTAGATGACTGATACACATAATAAAATGTATTACATAGATAGATATTTTTTATTATACATAGTAAACACTCAGACCTACAGGTATATAGGTATATTTAGGTCCTATATAGGTATACTTTCCATTTTGTCCACCTCAGTGGCGCAGCGGGCGACGGTCAGCCTGCAACTCAGGAGTCTATGGGTTCGATTCCCGCCTCGGAACAAATGTTTGTACGATCTGCAGATATTTGTTTCGGGGTTCTGGGTGCTTTCTATGTTTAGTAAAAATATCTATGTAATATATTGTATAAAGTATATCAGTCATCTAGTACCCATAACACAAGCTCTGCTTACCTTGCGGCTAGATGATGCTGTATGAATTGTCCAGGATTATTATTATTATTCATTAGTACTGAGCGGTTCTCCTCTACCTATATCGTTCGTACCGCTAAGGTTTGGAACTCGACGCCTGCTTCTGTTTTTCCGGCCAATCACAACCTGGGTCCGTTCAAGACAAGAGTAACTGATCGAATATACCTTATTGGTCCTTCAAATCAACGAAGGTCTATTCACGATAAAAAAGTTACTTTCTCATTTATTAATAGTAATGTAAGTATAGATGGATGTATTTATTTTTGTAAGTTTAGTAGGTATTTGAATGTGTTAATTTTATAATTTTTATTAGCTACATATTATGCACACAGATGCCTATTTAAAATTCAATGATCCTAACCATCCACGGTTGTCTGGTATAGATCGCTCCTGAGCGATAGGACCGCCAACTGTCAAATGTTTTGTAATTGTTTATTTTCTCTAAACGTGCAATAAAGATTTTTCTATATATCTATCTATAGATAGAAGCCGTGAAGGGAAGAATCAACCTTCATAAAACATCACCAAGAAGGTTCTATTTTCAAAAAAAAAGATTGACGGAGCACCAAGAAGTCGAGTTTTTATGTAAGAGAACGAATGCTTTGTACGAGCTGATGATTTTAGACAAAAATTAATAAGAAAAAATACTTTTTTGCCCTAGGTATTAAACTCGAGTTTTAGGCCCGCTAAGCTACACTATTATGATACACTTTTTGAGCAAGAGAAGTGAAAAAGCTTTTACAGATTTTAAGGTGCGACCATCGTCTTAAAAGAAGCTCAATGACCTACCAATAGAATAGACGCTTACCAGCTGTTGATGATGAGTTTTTTCACTTAGCAGGAACTTTGTACTGATATAAACGTACCTGATGTTTATTTTCTCTAAGTGTGCAATAAAGAATTTTCTATCTATCTATAGATAGGTATGGATTCACCGATAATTATTGGTAATTATCGGCAATACCACAATCGGTAATTATCGGCGATACCGATAATTATCGGCGATCAATGAGAAATATATTATTTCACAAAGAACTCTTAAATAACAATCAATGAAAAAAAAAACAAATTACAGCTAATATTTACACTTATATCAATTTCCTAAAAATCTAAGCCGTCACCAGAAGGTAGAGTGCCCAGAATGCTGGCAGCATTGCCACGTTGAATGGCAATGCTAATTCGTTGACCGAAATAGAAGCCAGCATTCTGGCGATTAATTATAATTAATCGCCGAACCGACGATAAATAAAAAAGAGTTATGTTTTACCTTATAGTTAATTACTAAAATTTCTTTCAGGTGGATCACTTCATTCAGGCCATTGAAATGAATCCTGCAGTAGTGAGCTTGAAAGGCTACGCGCACGTCAATAGAGAGCTTCTTACATCGGTGAGATTCTTTGACGTGAGATTTTATCACGTCTTATACAGAGTTATTGGAAATTTTACAAAGCTATGCAGCAACGTTTATGATAGAGGTTCGATAACTTTTTCAGAAATATTTACTGAAAATATTTTATGGATTTCTGACATGTGTGGGGTAAATTATTTTAGATAACATTTTAATTGATTAATCAGTACAAGTGGTTTATAAAAATACTTTAAAATTATTAAAAAAGATTTGCCCTCATTTTTGTTGTATCTCAGATGACGTACGATATTTTTAAACTGTTTTTTTCTTTCTTTCACAGGCCATAAGCATGATTGCGATTTACCTAATCGTTCTTATGCAATTTAAAATCTCGCTGCCCAAGGAACCTCGTGATTGAAAAAATCATGTTAGCACAATTTTCAATTAGTGATTTAGGTGGCTTTTTTAATCCTTAAGATCATTATAACAGGTTAGTATTAAATAATAAATAATAGACTAGAATATCCAAAAAATTAAGCACGTAATTGTAACCTATTTAAGTAGCTCTCTAGCGAGTACATTAATAAATGTTGAAATAATTTGAGTCCTATTTATTTGAGTCCATATTGAATTTTCCTCGATGCACTCATACATCATCCATAGTGTCCAGAAAAGCTTTTGATACTTTTCGTGTGAACTTAAGCACACTGCAATATTTTTGTGTGAATTATTTGAGAAAAATAATCTTATTTTTGTCATTTTCTGCAATTGCTTTCCAGTGTAGGTGCAGCCTTAGATCTTATAAAAATATTATTAGTGATCCCTTATCTGGAGTCCTCGCCAGATTTCAATAGGCACTGTCAATCAATGTGGATTGGATTTAAATAAATGGAGATGGGAACGAATAATATTTTTGGCCTACAGCTTGTAGCCTGACGTTTTTTTTCCGGTTTTAATGTGAAAAATATTGGATTTCTGGGCCCTATCATACCTACTACATACTCTGGTCTCAAATATCTTATTATTATATTAATTTTCGCTAAGTTTTGTTCCAACAATCCCCATTGCTACTACATAGCCATACCGCCACAACGCAAGCTACGACAAAGCTATAAGTAGTTAAAGTTGGAAAACTTTGTTTTTGGGGAACTATGTTCATAATGGCATAATACGGAACGGACAAAACGCCACAGGGCACCTAGAAAAGTTCCATGTGTCGTTTTGTCCGTAGCGGAAGCAAACACCCGCTAAAACCAGCCAATTTCATTCTTGAAATTGGCGGGTTTTAGCGGGCGTTTGCTTCCACATCTGGTGCCCTTACCGTCTCCCAAAAATCTGAAATAAATGTAGAGACCCTCGCATTTTTATTTTGTAAATCGCGGTCGAAACATAGAACTAGCATGTTCAAGTTTTTTCTTACCTAAAACCGTACCTATTTAGTACATTTTTTGGCTGTTACATTTTTATTGTTATACAAATATATTGTTCCCATACGTATTGGTTTGTGACTGTGTATTCTCTAAACTAAAAATTGCATTACAAATTTGAATTGTGAATTCCCACTACGGACAAAATAATATACATGACCAGGGGCAAAATGACATCGTCCATGCATAGTCCCCAGTTATAGTAGAAATCATCATCATCAACCTATATTAGCCCACTGCTGGACATAGGACTCCCCTAATGAACGCCATAGCGCCCTGTCTTCAGCTTGCCGCATCCAGTATCTGACTGCAGTCTTTCGCAGATCGTCATCCCACCTGGCTGGAGGTCGTCCTACACTACATTTGCCGTGGTCTCCACTCAAGAACACGTTTACCACAGCGGTTGTCGGTTCTCGTGAGATATGGCCGGCCCACTGTCACTTTAGCTTGCTAATTCTTTGACCTATGTCGATAACTTTGGTTCTCTGTCGGATGTATTCGTTACGAATCCTATCCTTCATAGAAACTCCGTGCATAATCCGTAGTAGAAATTACCTACTGGTTTTTTTTTGAGGTTTTTCTGTATGGATTCATGCAGTACCACTAGCAGCGTAAAACAAATCGACAGTTTCGGAGTCAAGAGCCCATGAAAATCACCATAGATTCCAAACAAATATGAGTTCCAGAGCTTTGCAGACATGTGTTAGAATAAAATATTAAAACCTTCAAAGGAATTGCAATGTTTAAGGTAACGTTACCAGCAAAAGAGAGTTCATGTAATTCTTGAAGTTCTTGGAGGAAAGTCGTGTCCAAAGTTGACCGGTTGGTTATACGTACTACGTAGGTATATGTCATTTTGTCCATATGCGTGGACAAAATAATTTTTTCTCCATCACTGCTTAAGACTTAATAATTTTAAAAATTTTAGTTCTTTCGTTGTTTTTTTACTTTTTTGTAGACAAAGTGTCATTGGTGTATAATTACACTGCTCTAGATGTCACACTAATAATATTATAAATGCGAAAGTTAGGATAGATGGATGGATGGATGTTTGTGGCTTCTTCACGCCAAAACTACTGAACCGATTGACCTGAAATTTTGCATATGTAGATGTAGCCCTAGACCTGGAATCAAACATAGGCTACTTTTTATCCTGGTAAAAGGCGTGCGAGTTTGCGGGTAGAAGCTAGTTATAAATAAAGAGATGTGATGCTAAAAGATAACCCTATGGCTTTTGAACGTACTTCCCTTACCTACGATCTACATATCCATAAAAAACGTAAAAATATACCTAGATATCCTACCCCTATCCATAAAAATGTAATACTCAGGTATTTTTGTGACAAGTGATTATTTTGCCTAGCTAGGTAAGGTACAGCATACCTACATTTTTAAAGTAAAATCGCATCTCTTATTATCTAATCTTCGGATGCTCGACGAACGTCACGCATAATGGAAATTCATTAATCAAGTTTTCTCATTTCCATCAGAATCTAGCACTCCGCTACCAAGTTGGGAGACATGGGTCAAAATACGTCCTTCAAAGTATGCAGATATTCAATTTAACTGACGATATTTTAATTCGTTAGCCAATAATTGGAATTCGTTTTCCTTTCACATCCTGTATTTGTGACAGCTTTTCAGGATAAGTAATTAAAAAACACTTGTTTAGCATATGAAAAAAATATTTATGATAAAACAATACCTAACATCAATTTAAAATAAACAACTTCGTAAAAATACGGGTCGCTCAAATTGTTTGAAATCCCTGCGGATTGACCTAAAACCTTGAACACATAACGCGTTCAGATTTAAGGCATGATCAGAATATTCAAACGAGTTTCTTTGAAGCCTATCATCAACCAGGATTCGTCACTGGACTCTAAAGATATATTTTTTAGGGTTCCTTAAATACCCAACGGGACCGAGACGAGCATAGGATTAGTTATAACTTAGCTTGTAACATACATACATTAATTTTCGCACTATACTCTACAAGCCAAGTCTACTATCATACGTGCATGTACCACGTTCATTCTGGATAGCCATATTAGGTAAAGCTCATATTATGGCATACAGCTCTGGGGCCAAAAGACAAATTATCATTCATACAGAGATTCCAGAATGCGCGGTAGGCGAAGGTCCGCCTACGACGCAGGAGGTTGCGGGTTCGATACCCGCCTCGGGACAAATGTTTGTCCGATCTGCACATATTTGTTCCGGGTGTTCTGGATGTTCTGTGTTTAATAAAAAATCTATCTATGTAGTGTATTGTATTAAGTACATATATAAGTTATCTATTACCCATAATACAAGCTCTGCTTAGGTTGGGACTAGATAATGCCGTGTAAATTGTCCAACATTATATATTTATTTTATCATTTAATTTTAATGGATCGAGCTGAAATTTGACGCTCATAAAGATTTGGACCTGGAATAACATACCTATGGGCTACTTTTTAATTCAAAAAACGTGTGCGAAGCAGCGGGCAAAATCTAGTTATTTATGTACCTGTGTTGAGCGGTAGGATACTAAATTAAATTGGCATCTGATAATGGTGGAAGGTTTTCACAAGCCAATGGAATTGAAGCTATTTGTTCAATATATTTAAAATGTTTGATTTAAAACAATTGGTTCCATCAAATCATATTTCGTTCCAATTTCAATCAATCCATTGCTATAGCTTTCAAACTAAATAAATCGTGAAAGGGCAAGTTTAATTCCGCACAGTGAGGGGTTCCGTTGCAATTTATTACATTTTATTTCGATTTTTTTAATACCTGCTTAAATATTTTTTTAATCAGCACACTTATATTGCATTGTTCAGCTGGGTCGTATTTTATATTGCCTTGTTCAGCTGGGTCGTATTTTATATTGCCTTGTTCAGCTGCGT